>MU225132.1:227301-243909 GCA_018584345.1 Thuja plicata | reverse complement strand
AGCATCTTTGAGTTTCATCAATTCTTGCTGCATCTTGGGAGCCAACAAGGGGTTAATAGGTCTTTGTTTTTGCCTGAATGGCTTCACATCTGACTTCAAAGGGATTTCATGCTGAAAAAGGTCTTCTTTATATGCTTTCAAGTCATCATATGACCAAGCAAAGACATGTTTGTATTTCCTCAGTAGCTTGATCAAATTTATTCTTACATGAGAATCCAAACCTTTCCCAATATAAACTATTTGAGGATTATTTTTAGATCCTAAGTTTCTTTCTTCTAGATTCTCAATATTAGCATTGCTCAACTTTGATGTATCATTTTGCTGACTTATAAACAATGCCTCAAGTTCAACCAAACCCCTAAGAATCTGATTGGAACTTAATTGGACAACTTCATTTCCAAAGATATAATATTTTCCATCATCATGTTCTAGTAAGGAACCACAATCTATACTTTGGTTCTCATAATGATCTAAACATTGCATGAACCTCAAAATATCTTGATCATCCTGGAACACCTGCCAGTTGTATACGTTGTCTAGAAAAACTGGTCTTGTTTTGACTTCAAGTATTGACACTCCATGTAAGGTCAAATCATCATTTTTCATAGCCACATTTGCCAGAAAATCAGCCATAATATTTTTTGACCTTTCTAACCAATTTATATTAAAAGCATCAAATATTTCAAGTTGATCCCAAATAGCATGTTTGTAAATTTTCAATCTATCATTCTTTACAACGTATTTAGATCTGACTTGTGCTACCACCAACTCAGAATCACCATGAACCTTTAAACATTTTATACCATGTTTGATAGCAATTTCAAGTCCTAAGAATAAAGCCTCATACTCTACAATATTGTTTGTACATTGGAAGGCTAACATAAATGAATACTCAAAAGTTGTACCTGATGGAGATATCAACAATACTTCTGCCCCTGATCCTTCTTTAGAGCAAGCACCATCAAAGTACATTTTCCATAATCCATCTTCCTGCAAGATTAATTCTCTGTTCAAAAGGTCAGCTTCTTGATCTTTATGTTCATCTTTTTGCATTCTAAAAATTTCCATGTCTATGTCAATGCAACAGTTTACATTAGTATCCTCATATTTTTCTATCATGTGGGGAGTTCGGCTCTCCCTCAAGACATTAACATTTTCTCCAGCAATGTTGAAAGTAGAATATGATAAATCATTTTGTATACTACCACCCATCGAAGCACTCCATTTCCTTGATAGCAACATGCCATAATGAGGTGGTATGTCAACCACAAGAACATTCATAGTCATCACTACATCAGGGCAAACTGCTAGCCTATACGGCATAGCCTCAATAGTACCAATTATAGGGACCTCTCTAGAATCCATAGCTCTACATCTGCCATGAGGTGTATCAACTTGTAGCCCCATTTCCTTCATGATTTCAAATAGCATAACTGTATTTGAGGCTCCTAGATCAATCATACAATTCTTGAGTATTTTATCATTAATTATCAATGAGAGAAAAAATGGGTCAACAACTTTTGGAGAAGAAGTTGCATTTAAGAATATTTGAGGAATTTCAGATGTCAACACCTCTACTTCTTTTCCCTTGGTAGTTGGCTTCTTAGAAACCTCCATTGGACTCTGAACCTTTATCGTGGGTACACTGTTTAATAATGACATTACTTTGTCCTTATGTTCTTTGATCCTCATCATTTCTAGAAACAAAACCTTAACTGTCATCTGGGATAGGCATTGACCCATATCTACTGGAGTATATCTCATATCTGAACACTTTGATTTGTCAATAATAACATCATTTTCCTCATTGTGTTCCTTTTGAACTGACTCTTTTAGCCTTTTATTTTCTATCTTTTGGGCAGGAACAATTTTTTCTTGTCCTTTCAACTCTTCCTCTTCTACAACATTTGGCTCTATGGCTTTTGTAATAATCTTGACCTTGTGTTTATTTACACTTTCACTAGGTCCTTCTTTTTTCTGAACATACTTAGTGTCTGCCTTATTTTCCTTTATAAAAACACCTGAAGGTTGGCTACCAGCACCATTTACCACCCTGTTCCTTAAGTGGTATTTGCTTCTAGCTTTATTTACTAACTCTACAGTGATTCTAGCCTTCTCTTCATCTAAAGATTTCCTTATGAGTGGAACATCCTGACCATCTTGAGCATAACATCTTATACTGTCATCAGTTTCATCAGTTTCACTATCAGATAAGATCTGTTGGTGATGATTCTCAATCCTCTTTTGTGAGACATATGAATCATGATTTTCCTCCTCACTGTTTGAATCAACATCATGGCATGAAAAGGTATTTGTCATACTATGATCATAGTGTTCCCCCTCATCTCTTTCATGTTCCTCACTTGCCCTTAAATCCAAGGAGACAACACAAAATTCAGGGTTATGGGGGGCATCACAAGCCTCACACCAAGTATCCTCATTGCAGAAATGGACATAATTTCTATGTAGGGGGTCTGGAGTCTTATTGTCTATTTTTTCTTTTTTAGGTGCAATAACAGGCTTTCCATCTTTGAACTGAGTTCCATACGAATGATTTTGCATTATGTTCTGAGGATTGTAAGTAGTATTGTAAGAAGGTCTATTATTCTGAGGATCTCTATATTCTTTATATTCTAGCTCTTTCAGATTGCTCTTACTAAACCTTGCATCATCCCTTCTATTTAACTTACCAGATACTCTTCTATTCATTTCAATATTGACTGCTATTTTATAAGCATCAGTAAGAGTCCTAGGGTTTTTATCTCTTAGAGCATATCCCATCTTGGAATCAAAAGCATTTATATAAGTTTCTAGACATACCTCTTCATCTAGCTTTATCTTCTGGAATAGTTTGTGCATAGCTCTTTGAAATCTTATGTTAAACTCAGTAACCTCTTCATTGTAATTTTTCTTAATATTATTGAACTCATTCAATAAAAAGCCTTTATTTGTTTTTTCTCCATACTGATCTTTAAACAATTCAATCAACTTGTCCATAGAAAAAATAGAGCCATTAGCAAAGCTTCTAAACCATTCTCTTACATCCTTAACTAAGGACTGAATAAAAAAATTCATTAATACATCCTCATGGGTGATATTCAAGTCATCAACAAAATCAATGAATTTCCTTAAATGTGTCTCACAAGAAATTACATTATTACTTGCAAACTTTGGGAGCTTTTCTCCTATATCACCCACATCTTTAGGAAAAGCATTAGGGTATCCAGGGATACCTACAAAATCAAATTGCTTGTACCTCTTAGTATGCAGTGGTTTCCTTTGAAAACCATCATCCTCTTTGGAAGTAGTAGCTCTTCCTTTAAAAGCTGTAATATTCTCTTGCCTAGTGTGAGAATATTTTGAAGATTGCAAAAAATCTGTCTTTTTCTTCATTTCAATTGTTGTAGCTTCCATTTTTGCCTTTTCCAACATTTTTTCCATGGTTTCCTTTTCAATTCTTAATTTTTCTAAATCAATTTCTAACTTAGACATTTGTTCTACCAAAGGCTTCTGAAGTTTAGGTTCTTGATCTCTATGTTCAACCATCTTTTTTTTACCCTTATTTATTTGTAAAGTAGAAGCTTTATGAGTGAATGGTATTTCTTGGTCCTTCTGAGACCTCTCTATATCTTTCATAGTTTGATGTTTTGAAAATCTTTTTCTATTGTTATCGAGATCCTTATGATCATTTCTTTTATTTCTCATTTCTCTTTCCTTTTTCATTTGTTGAACTAAGGTGAGCTACTTCAAAATAAACTTCTCTTCATTTGCTAGCATATCAGAAGGGGCATCCTCTGAATCTGAACTAGGTTTAGTAATCTCCTCTCTCTCATTTTAAGTAGAAGTGACTATGGGTGTTTCTAGTACTCTTTTAGCAGCTTCCTCATATTCTGAAGTATTTCCATCATGAGAATTCTGATTGGTATTCATATCTCTCCTGATATTAACCTCTTTACCTTTTAAAGGGGTTTCATCCATCTTAACTTGATTTATGTTTTTCCTCCAAGACACTCCTATCCTTGAGGATGATGGGAGTCCCTCATGCAATACCCTTTCAGGGTCAATTCTCACCCTTGACCTAGTATTCATTTTGAAATACATTTATTTGTTTTGCACTAATCTCAGAGATGATCATTTTAGAGTCACCATCGAATAACTTGGGATGAATACCTATCAAAAGGGTACATTAACAATAACCATAAGTATAATCTGTAAACAAGTTAAGCTTTTATGTGCCAAAGATTTCTGATTACTTGGGCAAGAGATATTCTGCAAATTCTTAACAAAACTTTAAAATCTCTAGTTTTCCCCAGCAGAGTCAGCAATTTGTTAGCACTTTTTCTTGCAATACTTACCTAATGATGACAGTATACCTTGTATATTTGAATGCAACCTCTTTTAGGCAAGAGAAAGGCTAATTTCTAAGGATTGGATAATATCCTTCTTCATTTTTTAGCTCCACAGACTTAGGTAGGTTTTACCTTTTAAAGATTACTGATATTTTGGCCTATGTATTTGGTGGATTATTTCATTCACTGGTTATGTACCTAAAACCTCACTGTAACAACTTATAGAAAACTTTAGAGATTGCAATAATTAATTTGAAACAAAGTATTATAAGCCACGCTATGATTTTGAGAACATAAACCAATGAGACAAGGATTTGCATACTTCTTCCTTTTGTCTTTAGGAGGGATAACCCAATGATTCACTCTCTAAAGAATCAACAAAGTGGACAATATCCTACTGATATAAGTCCTTGATGAGTTCAGCTCATTTGTTTTAGTAACAGATATGTTTGAAATAATTTATAATAGTTTTTAAAACTTGGATGATGATAGGTTATCAGACCAAGACCTAGATCAGTGCCTGTCCTTTGGGTTACATAGTCAAAAAGCTTAAAGTCTCACAAAAACAAAATACTATAAGATACCTTAAAACCTACATGCAATTTAGATAAGTTGCCTTAAAAATTATCTAGTTACCTCTAAAATACTATATCAAATCCTTAAATACTGATATGCTTCCCAAAACCACTCACAAAACTTAGTTCTTTACATGAAAGAAACTTTTAAGTAATTAGATAGTTACCTTGTAACCAAAATTCTTCAGACTGCCTTACAACCTTAAGCATAAAAAAGCATACATAGGAAATGAAGAGACAATAATAGAGAAGAGTAAAATTGCACCATATTTGATTGATGTAATCCTTCTTTCATACATGAAAAATATTTGCAGCTTGAAAACACAGACACAAATTTAGAAAGATTGATTTTACAATATATTTCATCCTCTTTTTTTAGAATATGATTCTCTTCTATATATATATAGGTCTTCAACCATATTGGAATCCTTTTCAAAAGGATGCGACAAGCTTCAGATGGTCTTAGAAAACCTAACCCTAAAACTATAGAAGAGACAAAAAATAAAGAGAGAGAAGAAGCAGTGGAATGACCAAGTCAAAAGATAAAAATAGATATTTTGTGTTCTTCTCCCGATCTGGCGACTTCATTTTGATAACAAACATGGTAGCTGGTAGTATTCATGTTGAGTCTAGATGACCGTGCTTACATACTCACCTACACTATCCTTTTGTAATAACTGACTTCTTTATCTTCAATAGTGAGGTGCCAAGTACTCACCCTTATCGTCCAATACTTCTTCTTCAACTGCTGGCTTCTTTCTCTTAGGCGTGGTCATCAATTCCCATGATTTCACTTTATCATCTGATGGACATTTGAAGTCTTGAGTACTCTGTATCTATACTTTTTGCCTATCCCATGTAGTATCAGTGATGTTCTTAACATCTACTAGAAACTTGTTGATGTCAGTTTCTGTCTTGAGATCTTCATCCAATATCTTATTGAATCCTTCTATATCCACATTTGTCCCTAAAATAAATGCCTCATCACTAGCCATTTTGATGTCAAATTCATTCCTCTAGGCATCTAAGGCCTTTACTTGATCATCATCTCCCCTTAAGCATGGAAAAAATCTATTAAAGTCATCAGAAAAGAGGCTTAATTTAACCTCTATTTGATTCAATTTGCCCTTAAAGAATGAGAGAGCAATATTGACCCTGTTGATCTCATCTTCAACTTCTGTCACTATCTCTGGAAAATTTGACCTTAGGGTTTGCAAAGATGCTAGCTTTTCAAACAATTGTACCCTAGTAGACCATTTAGTAAAATAGGGGTTCAATATAGCTAGATGCCCCATCACCTCTGTATGCAAAGCTAGCAACTTATTATAGGTATTAAGTACAAAATCATCCTTATCCTTTAGGATTTCAATTCTATGTTGTAAAACACCTCTTAATGCTCTCAAAGCAATTTCATTTAATTTCTCTCCCTCAACCTTTTCCTCAACCACCTCTTCTGACTTTGCCTTGTCTTCAATTTGTAGGGGCTATGGTTGTACAGGCACATACATCACCTCAGGCTTCTCTTCCAATTATTTCATCAATCTTTTTATCACCAGATCTTGCTGGTGCACTTGTATACGGCACAACTCTTGATCTTTAGCCAATGCACTTGTCTCTTCTTACAATGTGCTACACTTATCAGATAACTGTTTAGTTTTGTCCTCATTTAAGTGAGCCCAGTGTGTCATGATTTGGGATATTTCCAAATCCCCTGTATTCTGCATTGTCCATACCATCTGACTACCAACCATATTTTCCTGGATGTTCACCACTCGGGGCTTTTGATCCTTTGGGCATAGGCTCCACATTGCAAAAGCTTGAGACTTTGGGCTATACCCAAATCCTTTGATTACATCTCTCATGTGAACCTCACTGGCCATTTTGAGATCTAGCTATTTTCTTATTTGGTCAATTATGAAGGCAGATGCCAAATCCCATCCCTCAGCCAATAATATACCACTGGCTAGAACCAATTTCCTAGCCTCCTCAGGTGAAATGTTGTCACTTTCAAGATAATAAGACTAGAGAGCTACTAAAGCCTCATTTTTTATTGTCTCCTTACCATCAACTATCAATTGAGCTCTTATCTACTCCTTGTACCATCTCAGGAAGTCTTTAAACTCCTCAGTTTTGACAAAGTTGTCATCATTCAAGAATTGTTGTTGATGGATCAATCTTTCATCAACATAGGCCTGAAGAGGCAATTCAACCTTATCGTCCAAATTAGGCTGTTACTTCTTGCCTTCCCTAATTGATTTCCTTAGGTTATGATCATATAACCTATTCCCAGGAACTAGGGCTTTAGCCTTATACCTTTTCTTATTTTGCCCCTCAACTGAAGGTTGGCCTATTTCTACTTTCTGCCTCTTAGCAGTAGGCTCTTCTATGTCATCAGGTTGTGTCACCATTGTCAAATCAACAATGTGGTCCTCTGTTCCCTGTAGCTATGGCACTTCAGCAATATTTTTCTATGGTGAAACATATCTAGTAGGATGTGCATAATCACTATCACTAATACTATCATATTTAGACTCTAAGTGATCCAGTCCTTGGGCACCTTTCTTGTCAAGAATAGTCTCAAGCTATTCAGTAAGCACATAATAATTGTTTATGATGGCCTTAATCTTGTCAAAATATGGGAGATCAAGATAAAAACCCCCAAAAGCCATCCCATTTCTCTTGATTTGTCTTTTAAGATTTAACAGCTCTGGAATCCTCATTCTTCTTGTCAGAATCTCATCTTCATCCAAAATGTTCCTTGTTGCATCTTCTTCTATGCATTCATAGTGGACATTGGTATTGGGGATTGTAGGAGTATACAATTTTCTCACCCCTGCCATGAAGCCTTCTAGGTCAATATATCTATAAGGAGCTACCCCCATTCTGCATCCTTCCAACCACTGGCCCACTGCATCAATATCACCTTTGCCAATTGTAAAATTAAAAATTCTGAATTTATTAGGGGTCAAAGTCCCCTTCTTGTCTGGTGCAAAATGCTCATTGTCTGTTAACAACAATTGCCATATAAACTCCATTGCAGCCACTCTTGCTGGTACATAGTAAGGTAAGAGATTAGGTGGGTGAACACACCCATATAGCCTGATGATAGTATAATTTTCTTCCAAAAATAAATCACCCCAATTATGTTTTCTCTCCCACTTATCAGTATAGTCACATGGCCTTAGCAGTTGCATAATCTTTAGTGGGACCCTTGTCCTGCTGATGCCTAGAATTTATAATTTTTGATATACAATCCAATTCTAGAAAGCACAATAATCACAGTCCTTAGACGTGTAATTCCAAACCCTCACCCAAAATTGGATAGGATTAGGTCCTTCCTGGTAAAACCTCTAAGGGGCCAAATTGTCCACATCCATGATCACAAAATTGAAATATAATAGAAGATGCATAAGAATGGAATAATGGAAAAAATTTGGCTCATTTTCCTTAGGGTCCTTCAACTTCTTTCGAATTGCAATGAAACCCTCATGCATCTGATCAATGATATGCTGTATATAATCATAACTAGTGCTAGAATGCACCTCTTGTAAATCCAGCACCATCATCAAAATGCTAGCATTGATCTTCTCTACTTCCCCATCTATCCCTAGCAATCTACATAGGGCATAGGTGATATACCTAATGTAGAAGTGTAAATCCTTGTAATAATATGGGCTTGTCCCAGACATAGGATCTAAATACTTCCTCACCTCCTTCAGCATATGTTTCTACAACTGTCCTCTAGCAATGCCAGACTTTAAAATATACCTCTGTTCTTACTTTGTCATGTCAATTCTGGTAGACATAGTGCTATATAAGCCAAAAGCTTGCATGAATGAATTTCTGTTAAGGATCAGCAGGGTAGTGCCATCATTCCTCTTAATTATTTTGGACAAAACATCATAAGGCTAGCAAGATCAAGGAACAAATATACATCTATGTAGACATCAGGAACAATTAATCTAGCTAAACCACAAGTCCAAGGGTTTGACACTGGGATAGCTTTATTAGAATTCTTGTAGAAGTAAAAAGTGAAAAACCTGTTGTTCCTGGAGTGTCAGCATCCCATATATCATGATAATCATCTATGAGCACATTGGAATTTGCTCTTTTGTTCTGAGTTGAACCGGGAAGCAATCCAAGGAATTCATCAGAATAATTTGTTTTTCCCTTTGCCTCCTCTTCTACCTTTTCACTTCCACCACTGGTCAAAGCTACACTAACCACTCTACTCATGTTTACCATTTTTGAATCTCTTCTTCTTTACCGATATTGAAACAAATCTATCTCTGAGATTCACCTACTCCCCTATGCATAATTCTCAAGAAATAATGAGCTTTAAGCAATAGAAAACCCTGCAATTCTCTAATTTTTCTCTCTTTCAGAATACTTAGATCTTCTTCATTTGAAAATTCTTAAAGCAAGATGAATGAAAATGAATACACCATCAGGCCCTTATAGTAACCATTCAAAGTACATAGCTCATAATTTGGAAAACATCAATTCTATCTTTAATTCAAAATACTGCGAAATTGATTGAAAACCTAGCCGTAGTTCCATGAGCGTGACAGGAAATGAAATTCATAAAAATTGAATCCTTGAAAAAACCTTACAAAATTCAAATGATCTGACATGTCTTCGTGTGATTGGCTACTGTCATACATCTCAGCTACCCTTTTTTGCACAGTAATCAAAATCTAAGCCTATCATTGGTCGATGAGTGACTCACATATGTCTCATTGCATAATGGAAAGCTGAGTCATCTCCTGAATCTGGCGACAACTTGACTATGCTTTTACTTCAAATCACATATGGTTAGTCACAAATTCTCAGGTACTTTCACTTTACTGGAATCCTTTCTAGAGACCATGTGACTAAAGCTTTGCACAACTCACTTAACTCAGACCCATCTAGCGATTACGCAACATAAAGAGATCATGATGTCTTGTAACAAACCCTTAGCTGCTGATAATTTCCTATGACATCATGACCTATCTGTGGATCCCCTCATATACTACAAACTATTTACTGATCCTGTGACTATGTGATACAAACTAAATCATGATGTCTAAAAATTCCAAAGGAATATTCTAAATTTGAGTGAGACTACGTGACACAAGCTAATCACCATTTTGGGAGAAAAAGGGAATATGCCATTCAAGTTATGTGACTAGGTGATTAGAATGTAACACATGACTTAAGTGAAACAAAAAGGTAACAACAAAACATAAGCAAAAAACACCTTAGGGTTTCTTTTCAATTTAGAACATCAAACAAGACCTAGGGTTTCAAGGTTTTTTGCACATTCTCATAGATTCAGACTTGAAAACCTAAAAAATTTGACAGGGAAAAGGTATAAGAACTGAGAGACTTCTGCTTTAAACATGAAATCAAAGAGAGAAGACCAAAAAATTGGGGAAACTAGCCAAAATTGGGAATACAACCAACAGTCTCCAGATGAACCAAAGGGTAAAAGTGCTTGTCGCATTGTCTCTAAATGTTTTGTCACTTAACATTTGTGTTTAGCGATTAAGAAACCAAGGGTAGTCACAGGGTCTCTTAAAGGAAAATAAGATTTTGGTGACATGGAGATAACCATAAAGGGATAAAGGTAACTATCAGTCACGGAGTCTCTGAGTAAAATATGAGTTAGACTTTTCATCCATCAACTTTGATTTTCACAGTCGCATGATCACTAGAAGTAAATTGTGGTTAAAAAAGATAGAGAAAGTAACATGGTCGCTAGGTCTCCAAAAGAATCAAGGGTTAAAGACTTGGGTTAGTGACAAACAGATTATACATATTCGTGTAGTTGCTAGATATAAAATCATAAGAAAAGGCAGTAGTGGCTGACATGACAACATGAATCATTCAGCGTCCAATGACAAGCTTGGATATTGATTACTGTGTAGAAAAGGTAGTTGAGATGTATGAAAAAGAGCCAATCACATAGAGACATGTCATCACCTTCAAATTTTATAAGGTTTTCTCTCAAGATACATATAAATGAATTTGATTTCCTATCATGCTCATGGGCTACGACAAGGTTTTCAATTAATTCCATAGCATGCTAAATTGAAGACATGAATTGATGATTTTTCAAATGATGAGACGTGTACTTGGAACAGTTACCATAAAAAGCTGATTGAAGGTTCATTTTAACTTATCTTTCTTTCAAAATTTTAGAACGAAGAGTGCTACATATTCTGATAAGAGAGAAGAAATTAGATAAGTTGCAGAGTAATCAATTGATCAGAAGGTTTTGATTTTCAGAGAACAGTGCACAGAGAAGTAAAGTGAGTCTTGAGAGGAGATTTGCTTCAATATCGATGAAGAAAAAGGGATTGAAATAAAGCAAACATGAGTAGAGTAGTTAGTGTAGCTTCTACCAATGGGAGTAGTGAAGAGATAGATGAAGAGGCTAAGGGGAAACAAAATTACTTAGATGAATTCCTCAGATTGCTGCCGGGTTCAACTCAGAACAAAAGGGCAAATGCTAATGTGCTTACTGATGACTACTGGAACATTAGGGATGCTGATACTCTGGGAACAATAGGTTTTTCTCTCTTTAACTACTTTTATAAAAAATTTGATAAAGCTATCCCAATTTCAAACCCTTGGACCTGTGGTTTGGCTAGGTTAATTGTCCCTGATGTCTACATAGATGTAGATTTGTTCTTAGGCCTTGCCAGTCATTATTACGTCTTGTCTAAGACAATTAAGAGGAATGATGGCACTGCCCTACTCATCTTAAATATAAATTCATTTATGCAAGCTTTTGGCTTGTATAGTACTATGTCTACCAAGATTTACATTGCTAAGAAAGAGGTGAGGTACAATTTGAAGCCTGGTATTGCTAGGGGACAGTTGCAGAAACACATGCTTAAGGAGGTGAGAAAATATCTTGATCCTATGTCTAGGACAAGCCCTTATTACTTCAAGGACTTGCATTTCCACATTAAGTACATTGCTTATGCCCTGTGTAGAGTGCTAGGGATAGATGGGGAAGCAGAAAAGATCAATGCTGGGATATTGATGATGGTGTTGGATCTACAGGAGGTGCATTCTAGCACTAGCTATGACTATATACAACATATCATTGACAAGATGCGTGAGGGATTTATAGAAACTCAAAAGAAGATGGAGGACCCTAAGGAGAAAGAACCCAAGTTCTTACACTACTCCATCCTCATGCATCTCCACTTGTATTTTAATTTTGTGATCATGGATGTGAATAATTTGAGTCCTCAAAGGGTTTTTTGAGATGGCCCTAATCCCATTCAGGTTTGGGTAAAGATTTTGAATTATACATCCAAGGAATGTGACTATTGTGCATTTCAAAATTGGATTGTGTATCCAATAATACAGAGCATGGGCATCAGCAGGACAAGGCTCCCAAATAAGATCATGCGGCTATTAAGGCCTAATGAATATCTAGATAAATGGGAGGGAGACCATAATTGGGGAGATTTCTTCCTAGAGGATAATTTTACCATAATAAGGGTATATGGATATATTCATCCACCTCATATCTTGCCTTACCATGTACCAACAAGAGTGGCTGCGATGGAATTTATATGGCAATTATTATTAACAGATAATGAGCACTTTGCATCACACAAGAATGGGACATTAACCCCTAGACAGTTAGAATTTCCAATTTTACAATTGGCAAAGGTGCCATTGATTTAGTTAGTCAGTGGTTGGAAAGTTGCAGAATGGGGGCAGCCTCATATAGATACATTGATCCTAAAGGTTTTATGGCAGGAGTTAGAAGATTGTATACACCTACAATCCCCAATACAAATGTTCATTGTGAATGTATTGAAGAGGATGTGACAATAAACATCCTTCATGAGGATGAGATCAAGACAAGGAGATCAAGGATTTAGGAATTGCTGAACCTATAGACACAGATCAAAAGAAATGGATTGGCTTTTGGAGGTTTTTACCCTAATTTGTCATGTTTTGACAGAATAAAAGCCATGATTGACAATTTTTATGTGCTTTGTGAATAGCTTGAGAATGTTCTTGACAAGAGAGGATCCCAAGAGCTAGATCTTTCAAAGTCTGAGTATGATAGCAGCAGTGATAATGACTATGCCCGTCCAACTAGATATGCTCAACCTCAGCAGAATATTGAAGAGATACCACAGTTGCAGGAAGCTAAGGGCCACATTGTTGACTTGACAGGGACCACAAAACCTAATGATATAGAGGAGCCTTCAGCTAGAAGGCAAAAGATGGAAGTAGGCAAGCCTTCAGTTGAGAAGCAAGAAAAGAAAAGGATAGAGCAAGTGCCCTAGTTCCTGGAAATAGGTTATATGACCATAACCTAAGGAAATTAATAAGGCAGGGCAAGAAGAAGCAACCTGACATGGAGGAAAATGTTGAATTACCTCTCAAGGCTTGTATTGATGAAAGGTTGATACATCAATAGCAGTTCCTAAATGATGATAATTTCATCAAAACTGAGGAGTTTAAAGAATTCCTAAGGTGGTACAAAAGGGAGAAAATTAGGGCTCAATTGAATGTTGATGGGGAAGAGACGGTGACAAATGAGGCCCTGGTGGCCTTACAATCATATGACCTAGAGAATGAGGAAATCTCACCTGATGAGGCTAGAAAAATGGTATTGAGTAGTGGCATGTTTCTTGCCGAAGGTTGGGATTTGGATTATGCCTTCATAATTAATCAAATACAAAAGAAACTAGATTTGAAGATGGCAAGTGAAGTTCAAATGGGAGATATGATCAAAGGATTTGGTTATAGCCCAAAATCTCAAGCCTTTGCCATGTGGAGCCTTTTCCCTAAGGACCAAAAGCCTTAGCTGGTAAACATTTAAGAAAACATGGTAGACAATCAAATGTTCTGGTCAGTACAGAATACAGGGGATTTAGAAATATCCCAGATCATGACACATTGGGCTGAGGTAAATGAAGACAAGACTAAACAGCTGTCTAATAAGTGTAGCACATTGATAGAGGAGACCAGTGCATTGTCCAAAGACCAAGAATTGTGCCACATCAAAATACACTAGCAAGGTCAGGTAATCGAAAGATTATTGAAGGAATTAGAAGAGAAGCCTGAGGTGGTGTATATGCCTGCTCAACAACCTTTGCAAATTGAAGAAAAAGCAAAGTCATAAGAGGTGGTTGAGAAAGAGGATGTAGGAGATAAGAAAAATGTAGTTGTTTTGAATGCATTTAGGGGCATTTTACAACATAGGATTAATATATTAAAGGATAAAACTTATGTTTTTCTTAATGATTACAATAAATTTCCAACTTTACATACTAAGGTAATGGGGTATCTTGCTACATTAAATCCCTATTTTACCAAATGGTCTACCAGGGTGCAGTTGTTTGCAAAACTTTCTTATTTGCAAACACTAAGATCAGATTTGCCTGAGATAGTAACAGAGGTGGAAGATGAGATCAAAAAGGTTAATGTTGCTCTCTCATTTTTCAAAGGAAAATTGAATCAAATAGAGGTTAAATTGATCCTCTTTTCTGCATATATTAATAGATTTGTTCCTTCCCTAAGAGGAGAAGATGATCAGGTAAAGGCTTTAGATTCCTGGAGGAATGAATTTGACAGCAAAATGCCTAATAATGAGGCATTTATTGTGGGATCAGATTTGGATGTTGAAGGATTTAATAAGATATTAGATGAAGCCTTCAAGGCAGAAACTGACATTAATAAGTTTTAAATGGATGTTAAGGGCATTACTGATGTTAGATGGGAGCGACAAAAGGCACAAGTATAGGGCACTCAAGACTTCAAGTTGCCAATAGATGATGAAGTGACAGCATGGGAGCTGAAGACTAGGCCAAAGAAGAAGAAGATTATAATTGAAGAGGAAATTCTAGATGAGGAGTAGAAGGGAACACTTGTCGCCTAACCAATGAGCACAGGGAGTGTTGGTTGTATTTCCTGTTTTTGCTGCTTTTCCTTGTTCTTTGTCCTGCTATCTAAAAAATTCTAGGTTTTCATGCTTAAACCTTGCCAAAACTGCTTAAAACTCTGAAAAACCCTATGTATCCAAGTTAAAATGATGCATTTTAAAACCCTAGGCCATGTCTTGTATTTCATCGTTACTTTTTCAAAGTCACTTAAGACATGTGCTTTAAGTTAGGTCGCTTGGTCGCGTTACCTAGAACGAATATGCTAAATCCTCTCCTGACTTTGCTTTTGTCTTGTGTCGTGTAGTCTTGTTACAAAATGGAATATTCCCTCAGCCTCTCGAGACTTGGCGATATATTATCAGTCAGGTAGTCGCATGAACTTTGTGTTATGAGCTTTGAAAGAAATGGGACCCACTACTCAGTCGGGTGATCGCGAGAGAAGTCAAAAGTCAAAGAAATGTCATCAGACTTCGCGATTCACTTCATGTCGCATGATCGCTAGATCAAGTCATGATAAATAGTTAAGTATTCCTTCAGTCGCATGGTCTCGTGATGAAATGGAAGTTAAGGGATAGCAGTCCCGATTCTGCGACTAACTGTTTGGTGTTAGTGATTTCCCTCAGTCGGGAAGTCGCCAGAATAGGAGTAATGACTCAGCTTTCCAGTATGCATTGGGTGGATGAAAGAACAGATGACATCTGTCATGATGTGAATGGTTGTCGGGAGGTCGCTAGAAGGAGAAAAAGGATCAAGCGATAACGAGACTAAGGTATGTTTGCCTTTAGTCGCAAGGTCTCCAGATGATTTAAGGGCATGAAGAAACATTAAGCGATCATGCGCCTACCGTTCGATGAAAGAATAAAGAGATCTGACAGTGGTCGCATTATCTGGAGAAGAAAGTGCCCCAGGGAAAAATTCCTCCCAACTTGGCGATTAGGGTATGTCGCAAGGTCGCTCTAAACAGAATAAAGGCACGTACTATATAAAAAGATCAGGTTAAGGTTATCACCCGACTCAGTGACTAAGGTTGTCGTGTCCTTAAGAAGGAGCAAGAGTATCCAGTGACTTAGCGATAATTATAAAGATTAATGATAAAACAGTTTGTCGCCAAGTCTGGAGAAAGATGATGAGTTAGTGTAAACCCCACGCGACTTAGATTTTTACTTGTGTCACCTGATCGCCAGATGGACTTGGGTCAGCCAAGGTAAAGAATGTGCTTTGTCACCAGGTCTGGAGATTAAACTAGGGTTAAGGAAAAGTGCTCGCGACAAAGAGACTTCCTGCGGTCGCGAGGTCGCCAGATCTTGAGATCTAAAATGCGGCGCCAAGTAGATGACATGACAAAACGGATCTCTCAGCGGCCAATTAGATACATGAATTTTGATTACTGTGCACAAAAGGTAGCTGAGATGTATGACAAAGGACAAATCAGAGGATGCCATGTCAGCTGTCTTAAATGTTTGATGATTGCACCAAAGATTCATAATTTCAAATTTGATTTTCTGTCAACTTTGTGCAACTACGGCTAGGTTTTTGAAAGCTCACGACAGGGTAACTTAATGGCAGAACTGACATTTCTGAATCATGAGCCATGTACTCTGAATCGAGATGGCTATAAACAAAGGATCGTGCTTTCATTCTTGTTCACTGTGCTTTCAGATTTCAGAGCTAAGTTGATTATTTTTCTGTGAAAAGTGATATTCAGAGCAAGTGCAGTATTTTCAAAGGTGATAAGAAACTTCTAAGAGTTACAGAGAATTGTGCTCAGGACAGATA
>MU225132.1:213715-227201 GCA_018584345.1 Thuja plicata | reverse complement strand
CTGGATTACATAAATGATATACGGTGCAATTTTACTCTCTTCTACTGTTGTCTCTTTACTTTGTGTGTATGCTTTTCTGTGTTAAAGTTTATAAGGTATTCAGTAACACTGGTTATAAGGTAACCATCTAATTGTTTACAAGTTTCTCTCAAGGAGAGAATTAAATGTTGTGAATAATTATAAGGAGCATACTACTTTGTTAAGGATTTGATACAGTGGTCTGGAGGTAACAAGATAGTTTGTAAGGCAATCTATCCTAATTGTTTGAGCTGTAAGGCAGTTCAGTGTATGTTGTTTCTATGATTTCTTTGCTTATTATTGACTCTACAGCCCTAAGGATAGGCACTGGTTCATAAGACATTCTGATTATCTATCTATGTCTCAGATATTCCAAGTTATCAAAACCAAATCAATTTAAACACTCTGTTACTAAGAACATATAAGCTGAACTTGTGAAGGACCTCTGTCAGCAGGACACTGTCCATAATATTGATTCCTTGGAGAGTGAATCAACTAGGTTATCCCTCCTATAAAGAAAAGGTAGAAGGATGAGAATCCTTGTATCACTGGTTATTGTTATGTTAATAACTATGGTTTTTATGGTAATATCTTGTTTATGGTTATGCTTGGTCATCAGCAAGATACTTCATAAGTTGCTTCAATAAAGATACATAGCTAACCAGTGTCCACATCAACAAATACTGTGTTAACAGCCATCTCGAAAGGTAAAACCTGCCTGAGTATTTGTGGAGCTCAAAAATGAAGCACCTTATCCAGTCCTTAGCAATTAGGCTTTTCTTGTCTCTGAATCAGGAGTAGAAGGTACAAGGTTCACATAGACATTTCAAGCATTGTGGTTCATACAAGAAAAATCCCTAACAGGGAGGTTAGCTATAAATAGAGATGAGTGTAGGTTAGCCTGTAATGGCAGTCACTGAATCTTAATGTAACCATTAAAATCTACCTTTAATATTGTTAGACAAAGGTGCTAGATTCCAGAAGAGACAAAGAATATCAGATCTACATCCTCTATTTTTGTCCTCCCACCGCTTCTAAATTCTCTTGTTTTTTCTTTTTCTGTTCTTTTAGGGTTAGGTTCCATAAACCATATGAAGCTTGTTGAATCCTAAAATAAAGGATTCCAAGATGGTTAAGGACCTATATGTAGGACCAAAGTTTCAATTGTAAAGGAGGAGATGAAATATAATTGAAGACAAACTTTTTGATTTATGTCTGTGTTTTGAGCTTTTAAGCCTTTATATGTACTTGAAGCAGAATATATGAATAAAAATACAGTGCAATTTTATTCTACATTGTTGTTGTCTCTTTTCTTATTGTATGCACTCTTTTATGTTTAATTTTTAAGGCATAATAAACATATTGGCTATAAGGTAGCTATTTAATTATTTGCAAGCTTCTTCTAAGGGGAGAATTAAACTTTGTTAGTAGTTTCAGAGAGTACTGCAACAATTGAGGATTTGATACAATATTGTAGAAGTGACAGGATAAGTTTGCAAGCAATTTTTATTTGAGTTGTATGTAGGTTGTAAGGCATCCTATAGTATTCATGTTCATAATTTTCTATGTATTTACATCTTTTGACTCTATTTTCCCAAGGATAGGCACTAGTCTATAGTTTGTCAAGTGATTTATCATCATCCAAGCATTAAAAACTATTTAAATCAATCACTTTTAGAGTATTTTGGTAAAATCAATTGTGCACTTAAGGGTTATAGTTGAATTTTATTGATTTCCTTAAGAGAAAATCAAATAGGTTATTTCTCCTAAATTCACAATAATTACAAAAGGAAACAAGAATGTATTTCCTAATCATGTTGCTGTCTGTTATCATCAAGATATTGATTTGGATTTTCAAGCTTATCCTCAGAATAATCATAGTCATTTGTATTGTTATATACATGTCCATATTAAATAGATCATTCAACACATAAGGTTCAATCCACTCTAAAGATACTATTAAGACAGTAATCATTCATAGGTAAAACCTGCCTGAGTTAGTGGATCTCAAAAAAGGAGGTGGTAATAGGTATCCCTAGTGTTATCAAGAACCTCATCAATCAGTGTTTTTCCCTTGCTTGAGTCATAGTGTTAAAAGGCATTAAGGGGTCATAGATTTGTTTAAGATTTCAAGTATCTTTCAAAGGCCTAGCAAGAAAAAACACTAACAAGGACCATTCTAGGCCTCCCTAAACATTCCTAATTTTCCTAAACATCCCTGAAAGACCTTATTATTTTTCATTCTTTGATGCAGTTCTTAAATGTGTTTATGATGTGTTTTTACTACATGTACGATGTATTTGTGATGTGTGGGTTAAGGGTAGAAAACCTAAGAACACTAAGTGAGTGGCTCTCAGTGCGGGGCCAGGGCCCTAAGTGGCTAGAACTAGGATAACCATCTGAAGAGTTATTTAACAAGTGAAAATTTGATTAAACTTATGGGAATGGGTTCAAGGAATAAAAAGATTAATGTATGCCTCACCCATGCCATTAGCGATAGTAAAGGCTATGGATGGGAGTGGGAGAAGGTACCTATGCATAGTTACAATCAAATGGTGCTTGTCTATATGAAAGACATTCGATTCCACATGTGCCTACTTGGGGGCCGGGGCCCGGAGTGGCTAGTACTAGGAAAACCCAAGGGGTGAGGGCTATGTGATGACACTCACTTAGGTTGTTGCTTAGAGTTTCTACCAAGCCTTAGAACCTTTGGGGAAAATATTTTATAGTTTGATCTTCTTTCATTTGCTATTTGGGAAAGGTTACCCAACCCTAGGTATGGCCTAGCTATCCCTTCCTTGTGGACCTTGGTGTTTATCTCCTAGCACAGGGGAATGGGCCTTTTGGTATCCACATCGTTGGGTGGTAAATCTTTTTATCAAGGTATCTTTTTTGGATGTAGTTCTTGAGGATTCGTTCTTCCTTAATCTTCTAGTTTCGAAGAACAAAGACTTTGTAATTATCTTTCATATTGTAAAATTATTGTTACCTCCCAAGAGGACATGAATGTAATGTAATAATTAATATATTTTCAAAATTATGTATTTGGAATGGGTAGACTTAGGAAAAGAAAAGGGAAAGCATGAACTTTATGTAAATGATGTGTGTTGTAAAAGAAAAAGGTTTTTGTAACATTCCAAGTAAAGTAGTATGTTTCTCATTAGTGTTGATTAAGTGAAAAGATATTGAAAAACAAATGTAATATTTGTAATGTATCAAATGATTTAGATGATTCTATTTTCTTTAAAAGTTATCTCATTCATAAAGGATACTTAGGAATAAAAAAATATTTAAATGGAAAATGGAAATGAAAGTACTTTGTATTTCTTTTAAAGAATCTACTAATGTAGTGATGTAGTTTTCTTAAGAAGTAAATCATGTTGCTAGTACACTAAATGGAATTAAATGAATTAGGAATTAAATTTAAGGGAACCTTGGAGGAATCTAAGTTAACTATGTTATGTTTATATACTTCTTTTAAAAATTCAAAAATTTTCATAAATCATTACTTAGGTTTTCTTTTACAAAGAGAATCTTTGTTCTCTTTCCCCGGTTCCCTTGCGGGGCATGACAGACTTACTTTGGCTAAGAAGTTGTTATGCACTAGATATTATTCACCTACTATGGAAAAAAATTCCTAGAACTATGTGAAGAAGTGTGTGCCTTGTTAGCAACATGGCAATTTGATACATGCTCCCCCCCAATCCCTTCAGCCCACCATCATCCCTTGGCCCTTTTCATGATGGGGTCTCGACATCGTTGGCCAGATTTTCCCTAACTCTTCCAATGGCCATAAATACATCCTAGCTACTACTCAGTACTTTACCAAGTGGGTCGAAGCTATTCCTCTCACCTACACTACTGAAAAAATAGATTTTGAAGTTCATTTTGAATTATCTTATCTGTCGCTATGGCATTCCTCAGGACATTGTTACAGATAATGGAGGGCATTTCAAGAACAAGGATGTCATAGAGCTATGTAGAAAATTTAGCATTACCCACCACACCCCTTCCAAGTACTTTTCATAAAGCAACGGTCAAGCTGAGGCTATGAATAAAACCATCCTCAAAATTATCAAGAAAATAGTCAATGAAGCTAGTAGCGATTGGTGCCTTCGCCTCAACCCTGCACTTTGGGCTTACCACACCTCCATTTGAACCCCAATGTGAGCCACTCTGTTTACCCTTGTTTATGGTATTGAGGCTATTCTACCAATCAAAATTGAGCTCCCTTCCCTCAAAATTTCTCTCAAGAATCTATTGTCTGAAGACGAATATAGAGTTGCCCACTTGCAAGAGTTGGAACTCCTTGATGAGAGACACCTTAATGCCCTAGATCACCTCCACATGTATCAAAATTTCCTTCACCTTCATTTCAAAAAAAGGATCAAGCCTTGTCAGTTTGAGGTTGGTGATCTTGTCCTACAACACAATATGAAGAACCTCCAGAACCATGAAAAGAAAGGGAAGTTTGAGCCTAATTGGTTGGGTCCCTTCATCATTATAGTAAAGTATGGCTCTAGTGCTTATCAAATTGCATCACCAGAGGGAGATCCACTCCCTGACCTTGTAAATATTATACATCTCAAGCACTTCTATGCTTGATCCCTCAGCAGTTCATTGTACAACAAATTTTTTCCAAAAAACTCAAAAAAAATCAGAAAAGCAGAAAATCCAAAAACATTCCAAAAGCAAGTAAAAGAAAAAAAAATCCAAAAAATAAAAAAAGCATAAAAAATACAAAAGATTGAAAAAGAGAAATAGAAATAAATCCATCCATTTGTGAAAGCCACTTTAGTGGCGCAATGGATAAGTACCATGGTTAAAACCTATTTTGGGCACCATGTGTAGTTAGATCCACCATCTATTTCCACATTTTTTCCAAGTATCCTACATCGCCTTCTATAATAAAAGTCACTACCCATATCTGTGCAGGTAGTTCCTTGACTATTTTCCACCTCTGTAATAAAAATTCCTACATGACTAAGCTTACCATATCAATACTAAGATTTGTTCTAGACACAGTGATTGCAAACGTTTCCAAAAAAATCAACAAACAGATTGACTCTCCTAAATGATCATTCTATTCACAAGAAATTGCCAGCAAATTCTCATTTTCTATCAATCAATCCTTGGCCCATTAGGATGCATCGTTCCAGTGTTGGCTGTTCTATCAATCCTCACATCAAAATGGTTCATGGAAAGAACTTTTAGACTGAATGACCACTTGGTCAGGATGCCTTTTTGTTGATTTTATCTTGTATTTTACTATTTCCTTATTGCGACATCCTTGATCTTTTATATCTTGGTTCGTTATAGTGAGTATATAGTGAAATACGTGTCATTTGTGGTATGGTCTTCTTGTCATATTTTTTTAGTGCATTTATGTTTTTATATTTAGTTATGACTATGTATGCCTCACTGGGGGCAGGATTCATGCATCTCAAATCCCTCAAAAGATCTGGATGTACTATGTCTCCTCATGAGTAACATTTCATAGCTCTTATCATACCTGATATCTCACATTCTTGTTCCTAACAACCTATTTGTCTCAGAGTCTAGTCCACGCAAAGGAACCATGTCACTTGTGTTTTATAGCACATGGTGCATAACTCCTTTTGCAATAACAAACTAGGGTTTTCTCTCCAACATTAACACAGTATCAATCCCACTATCATCATGTCATTAGTATTTACATTTTAGTTAGGTCATATTGCACTTTTATTTTTCTCTTGGCAAAGGTTTCTATTTATTCCCCCTATCTAGTCACCTAAGTGATTTTATTAAGACCTATTTGATACACACAAAAATAGTGTCCTCATCTATCTCATATTGCATTCATTCATTAGGTTACTTTTATTTCATTAAGTTCATTCATTATTCATTATTCATTATAGTTGTATTGTTACTTCATTCATTAATCATTACTCATTAAGGTTGCCTTCAATTCCATTACATATTTTAGTTACATGTTACTACTTTCATTATCCATTCATCACATTATAGTTGCATATAGTTACATTTCATTCATTATCTATTTATTATTTAGTTGCATTGTTAAGTCCTTAACATTGTTCATTTTAGGATTCATTACACAATTCAAAAATCATATATGCATTTACATTTATTAATCATCACATTACATTAATACATTTCAAAATATATCCATCTACAAGCATTAACACGTCACATATAACATCTATATATATTTGCATCTCAACCCTGCACCACAAATACGTCAGCATAATCCTTTACATTCATCTCATCCTGCATGTCAGTCATAAACATCATATCACATATAAAATAATAATGCATCCATACATCCTTCATAAACATCACATCATATAGCATCATAAATCAAGTCCATAAGGTCCATATAGTCCATAAAGTCCATGTATATATCTCAAAATGTCAAATTCATACATAATGTGTCACATACATCATACAAAATATTTATCAAAACTAGTCCGAGACAAATCATGATGGTGGTTGTGATGGTCCTACACAACCACCTAGGCACAGTGGTAACCCCACCAATCTTTGTGAGCCTCATCCTGTGCTCTTTGTCTATGCTCTCTCTGAGTAAGCAAGCTTTCGTGCCTCCTACGACACTACACCATAGTCGAGACCCATATAATATGTGGACTCTTGTCCCCTTCGACCAGCCTCTCTATGTGCTGCCATAGCATTTGTCATCATCTGCCCCACACCTACAGCCCTACCTGCTAGACGAGCTATATCTCAGTCTACTCTATAATCCTCTACACGTCTTTGTGCTAGGTCTATCTCTAAGGTCAAAGATGCTATCTGTGCTGACATCACTACTAGCTCCTTTGAAGGACCCCCATGCTCCTCAATCATGGCAAACTCACCACTGTCAACCCAAGCCTATAATGTATCTAGTGCTCTCTGCGCACTATCCCCTCAAGCAGTCTCCGCTACCAACTCCCCCTATATCCTAGCCAGCTCTATTTGTAAGCTTTTCATTGTGGCCTGAGCAGTCTCTAGTACCCCCTACCCTACCCAGCTTAGTCTGAAGATTGTCCCTCTTAGTTACCATGGTATCATATACCTCCTAGGCTATGTGCCCAGCTAGTGTTCCCTATACCTATACCTATGGCCCCTATGGCCCCTGTCCCTGTGGTCCTTGTGGCTAATCACATGGCCCCTGTGGCTCCTGATCCTATCCCAGATCCTGTACCTATACACTTGGAACTATGGGAGGCTGCCTCCCTGCTGGTAGCTCCACCTGTCCTCTCTATCTCTATGCTGCCACCCTAGGTCAGACTCTCCTCCCCTCAACCCCTCTTCCATCCTCATCATCACCATCATCCTCCTATCCCTCTCCATCTCACCCCTCTCCTGGCTGCTCATCCTCCTAAACGATCCCTAGCACTGTCACATTGATAGGTCTATGTATGACCCACCACTGAGCGTATGCTGGGACTACACCTTCATCCTATAAAGAATCCCATGCTTTGATCCATGGGACCTCTATCATCCCCATAAATGATTTTTGAGCTATATAGGGATTTACCCCCATCCCCCAGATACTCCCCACCTCTTGGTTCACTAGTGGATGTGGGAACCCATCTAGAATTGCCTCCTAAACCTATCCCATCTATCTTCGTACCCTAGATGGCATATATCTGGAGATCATGTATGTTGTCCTCCCGATCAACCAATAATCGGTCTAAAAAAATTCATATAATACGAGTCATAGAACTCATCCTTTGCATATCCATCCTTCTATGGGATCTCATGACCCCAAGCCTCACACCCTATGTATGGTGCCCACTGTATCTCCCCATCTCGTCTAGCCTCCACTGCTAGTAACCAACTGAATCTATTGCCTCATAATTGATAGGTGGCCTATATCTGCATACAAATAGCTCAAACACCGCTTTGGTCTCTCGATGCCTAATCAGTCATATGACTGCAATGTGCTCCCACACCCATACAAGAAGAAGAATGCATCCCAGACCTAGTGCCCTACCCTTACGGTAGGTGCACATGTGTGGATCATAATAAAGTTGGTCGAGAATAGTGTATCCCTAGCAGTATTGGTTTCCGTCCTCCGCCATGC
Organism: Thuja plicata; assembly: GCA_018584345.1. Classification (NCBI taxonomy): domain Eukaryota; kingdom Viridiplantae; phylum Streptophyta; class Pinopsida; order Cupressales; family Cupressaceae; genus Thuja; species Thuja plicata. The sequence goes on along the minus strand of MU225132.1, from coordinate 219,097 downwards.
TGCTAAGAAATCATGCCCAACCCATAGGGAATCCCTTGCCTACATGATCAGGCATCAACCATCCCCCAATCAAACCACCCAAGTATAAGGCTACCCATCGCAACCATGGCTGCATCATCATCACTCCCATCTAGGACATCCACTGCCATGTGGTAGGCAGATCTGCATACCTATGACCGAATGCCATCTCTATGGATGGCTCTAAACCCTCAAAGAAGTACTCGAGTATCAACCTCTGAATAGGCACTCTGTAGATCCTCCACACGTTGTGAAGGGTGATAGTCACTTCCCCTATCAGGAAGTGAAGGCTTGAAGTGGTACTATGCCACCTCTTGATCAGAACAGACATAAGCGCATTATGCACTTTTAGATGTGCTTAATGTCGTACATGCTCTAGCCTCAATAGTGCGACGATCCCCCACTCTACTACCGTCAGCTGCTGCTCTAGTGCCATAGTCGCTAGGTAGCACTCCCTCACTCAAAAGGTGATGGTATCCTCCTACATCTAGCAAGCTCATGTCAAACATCAGATAGCATTCTGGGGCATCAAAAAATGTCCCAGATCCATTTGGGGCATCAAAAAATGCTCCCAGATCCCTATTTTTCCTCTTCTTCCCCCCTTTTCTTCTATTTTTGGATCAATCCACACAGATGGTGGTTGACCCTCATAGACGGTAGCCTTTTGTAGCCGCCAGTCTACAGAGCTGGCAGATCTTCATAGATGCCAGTCTACAGAGATGGTGTTTACCGTCACCGCCTCTTTGCCATGTAGATGGTGGAGTTTTAACTCCACCATCTCTGCTACGCATTCTTCTCTCCCTGTGCCCTCATAGATAGAGATTGATTGATCTTAATCTACACAGACATTGATCCCTGATTGGTCATCTATGAGAATGGTGATCTATCGATCGCCATCTGCACAGATGGTGGTTAGGAAACCACCGTCTGTGCTACACATCAGCTTTTAGACACATTTGTCACACCTAAAACACCTCAAAAATCATTAAATACGTAATAGATTAGGAGGTGGTCATCTATTCATCGGTGGTACTACATCTTCTGGTCGCTGGTGAACCTGAATGTGCTCTCCAAGTTGTGCTCACTCTCGCTCTACTACCATCGCTCTTCTCTTCTTCTCTCTTTTTTCTCTTTATGAGTGAAAATGACTTGTCTATGGGCCCCAATTGACTATTTATAGCCCCTTGGGACCCATTTCTTCTGTTCTTCTCACCGCTCCCCATTATGGTCCCTATTTTTCCCCCATTTTTCTTGGACATGCCATGCAATCGGTCTTCTTTCCCCATTTTCCTACCTTTTTCAAGAAAATTTTATTAAAAATTTGTATTTTTCCTATTATTTTCTTGAAGTGGCACACTCCTCCCACTCTCGCTACCCTAGGTTTTTTAGAATAGTCCCAAAGGATAACCAAGAGGGGGGAGGAGTGAATAATTTATCAGTAACTTTAATTCTTTTTTCTTCCTTAACTTCAGAATAGAAAAAAGTAAATGCTTAATCAGATAACACAGTACATGACACACAATTTGATTATGGGGAAACCAAATGGTAAAAACCCTGGTGGGAATTAGCACCCACAATGAACTATACTTGTTTATAGTAATCCCTGTTAGAAGATATTTCAACCATGTTAGGAGTTATACTTTATAATGCAATAAGTATAGTGACCTGGTTAAGGGTTTGACCCTGTTAGGGGTGAGGACTCACTGTCCAAAAGCTCACTGCTTTGATGGTGAGGGCTACAACCTTCTGTATAATAGATATGCACTATATCTGATGATGAACTATAGAGTAGACCCACTATCTTGATCAGTTCCAATGTATTGTAATCTTCTACTTCTTCTTCACATAGACTCTTGATGAATGAACCACAACTGATATTCTGCTCTGTACATTTTCTATCTCTTTTTTGTATCATTCACACTTAACATATCAAAAATGACTTTCTATAAGTATCTTCCTCAAAGTATGAGATCATGGGACCTATAAGACAACTCTTCATAACATCCTTTTTGGCTTTACTAAGCACACAAACAATATTAAGTCTGCGCAACACAAACTAAATAGACGCGACGCTTCACTAAGTCGGCTTCACCAAATCATCTCTAACTTTACAATATTCTTGAAATGTGTTAGGCACCTTTCGATAACTATCATCTAATCATAACTAATCATGAATATACACACGCATATCCTAAAGATAGGCACAACTCAAGAAACACGTTAAATACATAAGCTTTGAACAGATACTCTTCCAGAACTGTAACTGCCAATAATAGAATTATACAACTTCATTGAAACATCATATCTGGATCTGTGTGTATGAACATAACATAATAAACATGTCTACAATATAAATATATCCATACAAGGCTTGATATCATCAATCTGATAAGTATATATAGAATCACTACTATATATTATATGTTGTCATCAATGTCAAACATACAATCAATCGATTACACAAAAACAAATCTCCAACAATCTCCCCCTTTGACATTGATGGAAACATATGATATTAAAAACATCTTCAGCACATGGTGTCTTCTTTCTTTTACAATCTTCTCAATATCCTCATCAAAGATTCCTCTACACTACTTTAGTTCTTCTGACTATTTTTATACTCCCCCAGAGTATATGCTCCCCCTTACTATATAATCTCCCTTTGACATCAATGGCAAAGGGTGCCATAAACAATTAGGCACAGGTACTACTCCAGTAGTAGAATATTCAACCATTCATCAGTCACTAAGGACTGATGTTCTTGCTGCTTTATCTAATCAGACTCAAGAGAGGCAATTAATCCCAACTTCTCCCTAAGATACTCAAAAGAATATTTTGATAAAGGCTTTGTGAAAATATTTTCCAATTGTTCTTTGGTGCTCACATAGTCCAATTTCACTTCTTTGTCTGCAACCTTTTCTCTTAGAAAATGGTACTTGATCTCTATGTGTTTTGTCTTTGTGTGGATCACAGGGTTCTTAGACATGTTAATAGTGCTAGTGTTATCACAGTGAATCACAATAGGATAATCAACTTTGATGGGGAGGTCACCTTGCTCTCCTAGACTCCTACTCTTTCTTAGGAATCTCACTTTGGACCCTATTCATTTCAGGATCCTTTAGACTCACACTCGAGTCTCTTAGGGTTACTCACAGACCCTAACTAGAAGGACTTCTATGCTCCCTCTCTCTTAGGCTTCCTACCCACCAAAATGTTCTACTCTTTACCTTATCTTTCTTTCCATGACTGAATAAAGTCAGTCATGCACCTTCTCCTGCTATCTCTCTCTCCTACAAGTTCCCTAGATGGACCATTTAGCTCGCCTAGGACTTGTCTACAATTCTGACTAGCCTCTTCTCAATCCCAAACACAAAAATAGAATAAAAATACATGAGGGATGCTTCTTGATGGTCACACTCCATAGGATGGATTATAAGAGTCAAAAAGCATCCATGAGACTTGACTGAATTCAAAATCCTACTCTACAGAAGTCTGCACACAATAGAAGCACACAGAAAACACAGGAAACTATTCTTTATTGAAAACCAAAAAATTACAATGTAAACTCAAATCTTCTATGCTAGCCTCCTCAGTCTCTAACTTATCCAACCTCCTCCAAAATGGTTCTTTCCTTCATTTTATATCTCATCCTATTCTTGATTCGTAACCGTTTCTAGGTTACCTGTTCACCTGAGGATTCTAACTGCCTCGACTCTTCATCTTCCTCCTATAACTGTCATCGATATCGTCCTCCGCATGGTTGTCGACGTGGACAACATTTTCCTCCATGGCGTTCTCTTTTTATCTTGGCATTTATCTTCCATGTTGACAAGTCAATCTTTCTTATAGTCGCGGTAACATAACTCTTTCTCAGCTTGGTAAGACACTTGCACTACTTCAAAATGTTAATCGCATAGCCGTGAGCCTTAAAACCCATGCATGCCTTAATCTATGACCTTGTGATACATTTCCATTGTGCTCTTGCAACACTTCGAAATAAGCTATCGTTTACCTTGTGATCACGCGATGCATGTTTGTCGTGCTCTCGCACCACTTTGACATAAGCTGCCGATTAGCCTGCGACCCTGTGATGCATTGTAGTTGCGCGCTCGCAACTATTCTAAAACTAACTGTCTATTCTCCTACAATCTTGTGACCCACTGTTGTCACATCACTACAACACTCATTTACTTAACCACCTGTTGTCCTATGATCACGTGACACGCAGTCATCTCATTGTCACAACACTTATTCACTTAACCGCCGATTACCTTGCGACTTGGTGATACACTGTCGTTGCATTGTCACCACACCTATTAAATTAACCTCTGATCATCTGCCGACTGTGCGATAAGCCATGTCACGTCATCAAAAACTATTTCCTGCTAACTACTAAGCATCTGCCGACTTTGCGATAACCATTGTCGCTTCATCGCAAGCTGTTTCATCCTAACCGCTGAGCATCTGCCGACTTTGTGATTCACTGTTATCGCCTTGTCACAGTTGTTTCCTGTTAACCACCAATTTCCTTCTGACTATGCGATGCACTATCATCACGTTGTTGTAATAGTTTCAATTTAACCACCCAACTCCTTGCGACTGTGCGATAAGTATAACATAACCAGTTCCCGCTAGACCATCACCGTAACTTCGTAGGCCTTTTTTATTTTCACTCCTACTTTCGTGCTAGGAGTTAAGAAGCTGTTAGGGTTTTGGAAAATTGTGATCTGCTCCATGATCACTTTGACCATTACTAGGGCTTGGAGCAAAAAACCCTAGGGTGCTCTGCACCATACTCCCCCCCCTCTGAGAAGGAGAAATTAGTTTGAATTATTCGGCAACAATGCCGAACTAATTCCTTTCTTTCTATAGTCTTCTTCGTCCATCTATGTTGCTTCTGCTTCTAGTAACCCTAACTATTTGATGAGTTATTCTCTGTATACCCTTCGTTGAGTTGTCTTCTGAACTCGTGAATCCAGGATTTTCTCTTCTTGCAACTTTGACTTAGTTTTCACCTGTATATCTTGAACATCTTTTCCTACTTCCATCTTTTGAGTAATCTCAGGAATCACTGGTCCTCTGTATGGAATAAGATCCTGCACATTAAAAATAGGTGACATATCCAAATTGTTAGGTAAGTCAATTTTATAGGCATTCTGCCCATATTTCTCCAATATCTTACAGGGACCTATTCTCCTCATTTGCAGCTTAGTAGGAATCCCCCTCTGTAATCTGGCTTTGTTTAGATGTACCATTACCAGATCTCCAATTTGAAATTGGACTTCTCTCCTTCCTTCATCTACCTTCTCTTTCAACCTTTGATTTGCCTCAATCAGATTCTTCTTCACCTGATCATGTATCTCC
>MU225132.1:111453-136468 GCA_018584345.1 Thuja plicata | reverse complement strand
GTTGATGAAGAATATTTAACAAGAAGACCAAGTGAATGGTTGAGTTAAGGCAAATAAAAGGGTACTTGATTAGTTGGCACTCTGGCAAAGTAATTAGTTGTTTATCTTTCAAAGATAGTTTTTCTAGTTGTTCTGTGTCGAGCAAAGTTGCTTGTGCCGAGAAAAGTTGGTTGTGCCGAGTAAAGTTGTTTGTGAGGATAAAAGTTGTTCAATGTCGAGTACCATTGAAATTGACGAGTGAAAACAATGATGTTGGCCAACTTATAGTAATTGGATTAATGATGAGATTTGAGATCTCTAGCCAACTTAGTTAATTTTATTGGGATATGTAATGTTAATTAAAGATTGATCCACGCCATTTAATGTATGGGTAATCGTAATTAATGCATGGTTTCAAGATTTAATTAGAGACTACTTTGGAGAAGTAAATGTAATGCAAAGATGGAATGGTCCATTGGATCTGACCTAACCTAAGATCTACGATCTTATTTAAGCAGAAAAATATTTATCTAACCTAGACAAAGAGGTATATGATAACCTCAGGGGTTATTCATGAAGTGTGTGGATGAATGAAAGAGTGTATGTGTATGCAAAAAGGTTTTCATTGTTGATTTACTATTTGGCATGATCTAGTAGAGAAGGCAAAATATAGAAGCAGAGAGTTGCATGTGTGATTTCTTGACAGATTTCCAAGCAGATCAAAAGGTTGAAATGACAATGTAGGCTATGCAGTAAGTTAACATCAGAGCTATAATTGGATCTAAATTTTCAAAGTAAGTTGTATGTACCAAATCAAAAATTCTAATTACTTTCTTACTATTGTATCAGTTAAATCCTTTAACAAGGTTGACCTAATAGTCATTTGTATAAATCCTCTAACAAGGTGACATTCAGATTGGAATGTTCTAAGTCCCCTAACAAGGCCACTCCTGACAGGGTGATTAAATCCTTTAACCAGGTCACACCTAGTAGTGTGTTATTGTAACCTTTCACAGGGTTGGCTCCTCATACGGCATCACTTCAAAAGAGTGAAAAATTGGTAGCATGTTATTGGTTCTTTTTACCATATTGGGTTTGCATGTTAAATACTTGTGTCAACTTGTGTGAATGCTTATGGTTTTCTTTACTATTATGTTTCTACAAGTTAATTTTAATTGACAACAAACTGTTTGATTAAAGTTGCTAACTTATGCTACTGCTACCAAGTAGATCTGAAATACTGAAAGTTTTTATTTTCTACATCTAGACCTAAGGATAACTGATTCACCCCTCCCCTCTCAGTTATTCTAAATTCATTCTAAAATTTGATTGGAAAACTAACTACATTTGAGGCCGCAGAATTGGGAGACACTCCACCTAAAGTTGAGTCAGCATTCAAATCAACCATGCACAAGAACAAGAAGACCTTAGCTGGAAATGCAAGAATAAGTAGTAATGATCTAAGAGAATAACTTGGAGCCTATGCTGATGAATGGGAATAGATACAAGAAGAAGACAAGAAGCTAGATGGAATTGTTTCACTGATTGCTAGAAGAGAAAAGAGAGGTAAGGGTAAGTTTGAAGGCAAATTACCTTTGAAATGTTTTTCATGTAATAAGATTAGTCATTTTGCATCTAGATGTCCTACAAGAATTTCAAAGCACAAACCTAAATTTTTCAAGTCTAAATTCTCAAAGGGTAAGGAATGCTATTATGCTAGTGAAGGAATATCTAATGATGAGGATGGTAACTTTGATTAAATTGGATTCATTATTATTAAGGATGATGAACCTATGCATGAGGAAAAAGCATTAGTATCTTGAGTTGAAAAGAAGTCTAAATGGGTCATAGATAGTGGTTGTTCACATCATATGTATAGAGATAAAAATAAATTTGTAAGTTTGAAGAAGCATGATGGTGGTGTTATTAGATTTGGTGACAATACTCCTAAACTTATTATTGGGATTGGATCTATCTCATTGGATGGTAAGACTAACACTAGCAATGTACTACTTGTTGATGGACTCAAGCATAATTTGTTGAGTGTTGGACAACTAGTGGATAAGGGTTATCAACTGAACTTCATTAATGGAAAATTTTCTATCAAGAGTAAAAAAAGCGACTTGATAGCATCTGGTACTAAATCCAGAGGTAATGTATTTGAACTAAACACATCTGAAGATAATTGTTTTATTGCAAATATTAATGATAGCTGGTTATGGCATAGAAGATTTTTTCATGTTAATTTTGACAATATTTTGAAGGCAAGTATGAAAAAAGTAGTAAGAGATCTACCTAAAATGGTTAAGTCATTGAACACTATGTGTAGAGAATGTGTTATGGGAAAACAGACTAGAAGCACTTTCAAGAGCAAAGCCTATTTAGAAAAAGGGAAGATGGATCTTGTGCATACAGATCTATGTGGCCCTACAAGAACAAAATCATAATATTGTGAAAGGTATTTTATACTCTTTGTTGATGAATTTTCTAGAATGATGTGGGTTACATATTTGAGAGAGAAATCTGAGGCATTTGGCAAATTCAAGTTGTTCAAAGAAAAATTTGAGAATGAATCTGGTTTAAAGATGAAATGTTTAAGATCAGACAAGGGAGGAGAGTTTACATCAAAGCTATTTAACACATATTGTGAATAAAATGGAATACATGGACAGACTTAAGCTCCTAGAACTCCACAACAAAATGGGATAGTAGAGCAAAGAAACATAACTATATTACATGCTACTAGGACTATGTTGCTAGAAGGAAATGTATCACATGTTCATTGGAGAGAAGTAGTTGGAACTGTTGTGTACACACTAAACAGAATTTAGATCAAATAAGGTACAAATGAAACCCCTTATGAATTATGGTTTGATCATACACCTACTATGAAATATTTTAGAATATTTGGTAGTAAATTCTATATCAAGAGAGATGATGAGATAGGCAAGTTTGATGCTAGAAGTGATGAAGGAATCTTTCTTGGTTATTCTACTAAGAGTAAAGCATATAAATGTTTTAATTTGAGATTGAGAAAACTAATTGAAAGTGCCAATGTGAGGATAGATGAGAAATTTCAAATTTAGGAAAGAATGTATGATTGTGGTCAGATAACATAAACAAGAGAAGTTGTTGCTGAACCTGAAGAACCCTTGATGATTGAGTATGAGATTGAAGAAAAAGAACAGGTAGAAGCTACTGAGACATTAAAGACTCCAAGGTATGTCAAAAAAAACCATCCTGAAGATCAAATTATTGGTGATGTAAGCAAAGGCATGATGACTAGATCTAAAGTTAGAGATGAGATCTATTTGATTTCTCAAGCTGAACCCAAGACTATTGATGAAGCATGTAAAGATAAATCTTGGACTAAATCCATGGAAGAATAACTAGAGCAAATAAAGAAGAACAATACATGGGAGCTGGTTCCAAGACCTAAAAACAAGAATGTAATTGGGATTAAGTGGGTTTTCAAAAAAAAATGGATGAGGAAGGCATAGTGTTAAGAAACAAGGCTATACTTGTATGTAAAGGCTACTCACAACAAGAAGGCATATAATATGAAGAAACATTTGCACCTGTTGCTAGACTGGAAGCTGTGAGACTATTCCTTGCTTAAGCTGCACATAAAAACTTCAAAGTGTATCAGATGGATGTGAAATCTGCATTCTTGAATGGTGACCTAGAAGAATAAGTGTACATTGAGCAACCTAATGGTTTTCCTTTGATATATGATGAAAACATGGTTTGTAGACTGAAGAAGGCACTGTATGGACTGAAACAAGAACCAAGGGCATGGTATGCAAGATTGGATAAACATCTACTTCATCTTGGTTTTAGAAAAGGTAATGCAGACAATAATTTTTATTTAAGAACTGATGAAGATGAAATCTTAATTATAGAAGTTTTTGTTGATGATATCATTTTTGGAGGAAACGATAAAATGAGTAAGAAGTTTGCTAAAGAAATGGAGAATGAGTTTGAAATGTCAATGATTGGTGAGATGAAATTTTTTCTTGGTTTGCAAATTAAACAGAGTAAAAATGGCATATTTATATCTCAGACCAAGTACCTTAAGGAAATGCTAAATAAATTTGGAATGGAAGATTGTAAACCTATTGGTACACCCATGATAACAGGGAACAAACTAACTAAAAGTGATGAGACTCAAAGTGTTGGGAAGACAAAGTACAGGTCAATGATTGGAGGTCTACAATATTTGACACACACTATACCAGATATTACCAATGTAGTTGGAATTGTGGCTAGATATCACGTAGATCCTAAAGAAACACACTTTGCTGCTGTGAAAAGAATTTTCAAATATTTGAAAGGAATAGTAGAGTATGGATTATGGTATGAAAAATCTGATGATTTTACTTTGTAGGCTTCTACTGATGCTGATTGGGTAGGTAAAGCGGATGAAAGAAAGAGCACAAGTGGTGGTGCATTTTTCCTTGGGAAGAGATTGGTTTCCTAGTTAAGCAAGAAGCAAACTTGTATTTCTCAATCTACTACTGAATCAGAATATGTAGCTAACACAATTAATTTCACACAAGTTATTTGGATGAAACAAATGCTGGAAGATATTGAAATAATTTTCAAGGAGCCTATTGTTATTCATTGTGATAACACAAGTATAGTAAACATGTCAAAGAACCCTATAATGAACTCAAAGACTAAATATATTTCTATCAAGTATCATTTCTTGAGGGAGAAGGTAGCTACTAAGGAGATTAAACTGGAGTACATAAGCACAAAGGAACAGATAGCAGATATATTTACTAAACCTTTGCCAAAATATGATTTTGAATACCTTAGAGGCATGCTTGGGGTGATGGCCCCTCCCAGTGGTAAATAAAATGATGCAGATATGGATCATTCTAGTGGATCTCAGATCAATATTATTCTCTAGACTTGATGTATGGATCTACTCCTTAGGGGGAGTGATCACAGGAGAACACTATGGAGCACATTTGGGTGATCTTGCACCAAATCAGAAATGAATATTTGAAAAATATACTGAAGACTACAGACAAGTTATGGCACCCTTTGCCATTGCTTCCAAAGGGGGAAGGAATCTATGAGAAAATCCCTACTATTTTGGGAAATTTATGTTGAGGATATTGAGAAGATTATATTGAGAGAGAGTACTTTTGGGTTGATGCATATGGATTTTCCCATATGTTCTCATCAATGCCAAAGGGGGAGATTGTTGGATGATATCAGTTTTGGTTACTGATCATGTTATTGATATTCATGTTTTGTCACTGATGTCAACATATATTTCTATGGAGAAGATAGACTGACTACTTAACTAGAACGACTGTACGAACATAGTACAGATGATTCAGAAGGATCAAAGTTGGATTTATGTAGAAGGCTATGTCCTGAACTTACTCCTAAGGTCACTTGAATTTATGTTACATTATGTGGATGTTATAGTACATTTAGTGAAGACTATTTTTCTGGACTGCAACTGTGATTCTAGACAAAGTTGCGAGCTTACGGATAGAGAGCCGACATATGATAGTGAAATTGTTTGAGTTTGATTTCTATTTGGGTACTGATGACATCAGATGTGGCATATGTTCTAGAGAAGACCTATTTCCTAGCTGACTTCAGACTTGTAACATGTGGAAATTAATTATGAGAGTGGATTGAGGATTTGGAAGTATTTGTGATGAATTGTAAATGTTGTATAGTTGTTATAGGTACTGTGTGTATCTTAGCAAGAGATTATGTAATTATTTTTATGATGGGAAGCCTTAATTGGCTGACCTAGTTAATTATGTATTAGGAAAGCTTAATTGGCTGACCTAATGGGTTATTGTAAAAGGGTATATATGAGTGATCTTTTCATTTGTGAAAAGTGTGGTAGAGAAAGAGAAGAGGAGATTTGTGAAGTTGTGAAGATTGAATACTGGATAGAGAGCAATGTCGATACTTCATTGGAACTGATCAAGAAAATATAGTTGCTATCAGATAGCTCACTGGATTGTGTATTTTCTGTATACACTTGATGCAGATTGTAAATCCTTGAGGGTGGCTTTAACCTTCTTTGGGCAGTGTGCCTTGGCAGTGAGCCTACTATTTCATTTGAATCCTAACAGGGTTTTTCTCCTAACAAGGACTGTGTATTGCAATGTTGTAACAAGATCCTAATAGTTCTAATATCTTTTAACATGGATACTATACTCTCAGTACATTATTTGTGGGTGTTAATTCCCACCGGGTTTTACCTTTAACAGGGTTTCCTTGACAACAAATCTTGTGCTATGGTGTTGTCTATTACTGTGTTATTATCTACATTTGTTGATATGGTTAATAAAGTTTAAAGTTTAAAAATATATACTACAATTGATTCACCCCCCTCTCAGTTGTCTTGTGGACTATTATTCCTAACAATATTCTACTCCAAAAGAGAAAAGTCAAAACATAAAGAGATCCAATCTTAAGGACACCTTCCCGCAACCTTAAGGGATCAAAACATTGTAAATTGAAATTGGAGGGATCAAGAGATCCTATAAGGTAAAAATCCATGCTTTAAGGATTATTCTTTAAGCCATAAAGGGAGAAATGTTTGAAGTTTTGAAAATATTTTGAAAGTGCGTGTGTGCAAAAGGTGAGTAGAGCATATGCCCCCACATTAAAGTCATTGCTAACACTTTAACAGGAGCAATGGCTTTAACGAAAACATAAACAATTGCATTGATTAGGTTTCCACTATGAGATTCCCCCAAGCAAAGACAAATCAAGGGAAATACCGAATAAACATAAAGAGAACACAGAAGGGATCTACCTACCATGGGGTTAGTATGATCATAAGATAATATGTATATATAGATATGATATTATTGTAAATGAATTGACATCATTCCCCAAAGAAATTAGAACTACAATCACAATGGAGGAATGAAAACACAAGAGGTATAAAGAAGAAGATTTTTGGACCACAATATGGAGACCAAAAAGAATCAAGGCTACCATATCGCAAGTTCAAGCAGAATACACAAGGAAAACATTTACGAACAATAGCATAGGTACAACATAACATGAAACAATATATATAAGAATAGAGATACATATAGATGAATATTACAATAGGATTGATTTTTTTATCACCTTACACCAAAAAAGTAACAAGGGTCGTATAAATGAATCTAAAAAACATTTAACAAATAAATTATAGGAGAAGCACAATACAACAGGGAAAAATATAAAAGGATACCATGAAGGACAAACCAATCAAGCGCATCACCTACTCTCCCCATCTTGGTTTATATCATTTAGGGAAGGTGGGCAACTCGCAAGAGGAAATATATACAACATAGTAGGAATGATAGCAAGTTCCAAGAAAGGATCCTCTTGAGAATCACGATGTTTGATACTAGGTGTAATCATCAATTGTGTGGAAAGTATATGAGGTAAATCAGTATCGAGATCAATAGTCTCATATTCACTGTTAGCATCAATAGGATCATCAAGAGTATCTTCTTCATTAAGATTAATTGAAATAGAATCTAAGATGAGAATAGAATCATCATAATCATTCATCTTAACGTAATTATGAACATTAAATTCCTCCAACATATCAGGCATAGGCTGGTCAAAAGAAGGTAAAGAATTCCAAAGAATAGAGGCATGAGCCCTAGCATTAGCCCGATGCTTCTTACAACATTCATTGGCAAATTTGTTACGTTTTGTCTTGTTTGAAATATTTTTAGAACTAGGAGGAACAAAAATCGGTTCCTTCATATGTTATATGGGAGGATTAGTAGGACTCTCAGTAGGTTGTAAAGTGATACTAGGAGTTTTATTAACAGAACTATAAGTAATGGATAAAGAAGATATAGAACACGTAGGAAAAATACCATGGTCAAGATCCATCTGAGGCATACTTAACTCAATAATCTTGTGATGTTTATAAGCTTGATATGAGACAAAAAGGTTATCAGGTTAAGAAGGATATGAATTAGGTAATGAAGGCCAAAAGAAGTCAAGGGTAGAACAAGTCCTAGGCCTAGAAGGTTTATATAAACTATGATTAATTGTTTTCACCTCTTCGTCATGAATGAACTTAATACACTTATGGAAAGGAGAAGTAATGAAACACATGGAAGTCAACCAAGGAAAACCAAGCTTAACTCAAAATTGATCAGATGTAGGGACAACAATGAAGGTAGTGTCCACAAATTTACCACAAAGTTCAACAAGTAAGGTAATAGAACCAAATGATGGATAGAGAAAACCATTACAATTTTGAATCCACACATCATATGTATCATAATAATCACATTGTAAGTTCTTTATAAAAGGTTTTCTTTAGTGATGACATTGACTAAGTAAGTAGGATCAATGAGACAAACACATGTAGGTATCTTAGCAATCCTAGCATAAATGTAGAGGGGACCATCAGGAGCTTTAAATGGTCTCAGAATCATCAAAGGTGATCGAGAGCTCTTGAGGTCTTTTATCCTTAGGTTGTTTTGAAGGTTTAGATTAAGGTTTCGGTTTAGGTTGAGGTGGAACTTAAAGTTGAGGTTGAGATGGAGGAACTTGAATATGGGGTTGAGATTGAGGCTGGGGTGCAGAGACAGGTTTAGAAAAAACAACATTGTCCACATGGTTAACAATATGACTGAGATCATTTGTCTTTGACTCATAAATAACATCCACAGAAGATGGCCGAGCAAAGGTATTAGTATCATGTGTAGGAAAATGATTCATATATATTTGAAGGTTTTGATTAGGAGGAGAGACATATTTCTTCCCACTACCATCAAAATTATCAAAACATAGAACATTAGAATCAATTAAGTCTTGAACCTTATGTTATAGAGAATAACACTTCTCAGTGTCATAGCCATTCTAACAATGGTATTAACAAAAGGCTTTGGGATCAAAGGATTTTGGTGCCATCGTAGTAGGAAGAAGAGGTCGAATAGGAGGTAAAGTAGTCATATTAGAAATCAACAATTTACTCATAATAGAATGTAAATATTTAGAAAGAGGAGTAAACATATGATTTAAACAAAAATCAGTGGATGCAGAAGTGGTATTGTGAGATGCAACAACAACTTGATCAACAACGGCATTTTCTTGTTTATTGATTTTGACATAGTTGTTGGGATTTTAAAAGTTATTGTGATTAGAATCAGCATCACTCTTATCAATTGGAACAGGATCCATTGGAGTGTTGCTTTCAAATTGACTCACTTGTAATTGATAATGATGAAGCGTTGCACACAGTTGTTGAAAAGAGGTAAATTCAGTAAGAAGAATCTTATTCCTAATATCCTTTTGCAAATTTGAAATAAACATACCCTAAATATCAATATTAGGAACATGATAATAAATATGAGCATACAAATGCTTAAATATACTAATAAATTCTGCCAATTTCTCTTTAGTGTTCTATTTACAATGCATCAATAAGTTAAGGATACTTGCAGACCAATATTATTTTGGAATTGTTGAATAAAGGTATTATCAAGTTTTGGAAAAGAATCAATAGAAAAAGGAGGCAAGGAACAATACCATTGCAAGGCCTTATAACAAAAGGTTCTAGAAAACAACTTGGCTAAAACCCTATGGTCATGAGAATATTCACTACAAAGGATTTGAAATGTTTTGACATGAGCGAAAAGATCTCTCTTACCATTGTAATTCTCAAGACGAGGCATATCAACTTGCTGAGGGATAGGAGGATGAATAATGTCTAGGGATAAAGGACTACCCATGTCACATGTAGGAATACTAAACTTGGATTGAGTTAAAGATGCAAGTTGTTGTTATAAAGAGGACAAAGTTTGAGCCAAACTAATGATGGTGGAATCATTAGAATAAATAGGAGGCATAGAAACATTAGGAATACTAGGAAAATTGTAGGAAGAAACAAGAATAGTAGACACAACCAGTGGAACACTTGGAACCATAGTTGGGAGAGGATTATAATAATTAAAAGGAACACTATGGTATGAAGGCTGTGAGGTAGGTAAAGACACCATTGGAACACTCACAGGAAGAGATGGAAGTGGAAGATTTGCAGCTTGCAAATTGGAAAATGTAAGAGATGTAGTCACTAAAGGAGGTGTATAAGTAGGATTACTAGGTAAAGGAATAGAAGAAGGTTCCACACTAGTTACAGGAGGAGTAAATCATAAATATTGAGCTTCTTGAGTTAAAGGTTTAACATTTAAATGCACAAGATGAGTAATACCATGCAAGAGATTAACACCTTGATCACTATCATGAAGGACTTTCTTAAGAGCCTCTATAGTTTAGATAGAATCTTGATTATGGTTTTCTTGAATAAGCCAATTTACCATTTTATCAAGTTTAGTTGACAGTTTTTGGACTTGTTAAGGAGGAAATATTATTAAATCATCATCCTCATCATGAGATGAGTGAGAAAAGTTATGCTCCATAGAAGGATTGTAATCATGAGTGATCAAATTATCATACGAGATCCTAAGGAAAGGAGAGGAAGACTCAGGATCAAAGGAACCCATAATTCAGCGACTTATTCTAACCAAAACATTATAAGTAGGACTAGAGGTAGTAAAGCTCATACACCAATGAAATGTAAATCAAATAACATAAAAGAAGACTAATATAATATGCATGCAAGATCTAACATGAAATGTAAATCTAACACCACAAAAGAAAGAGTTGTCATAAGAAGGTTCATCAAAATGTAAGGAAGAAAATATGTAAGGAAAGAAATGATGTATATGTGATAAATGTATATTCTAAGGTATGAAAATGGTGTTGAGGAGAAGATAAGATTCTCTTCCTAGCCCCAAGTTTCACAAACAAAGGATCCACTTTGATCAACCATTAGAAAATGGTTAATGCACAAATGCATCAATCAATCGAAAATAATAAGAAATAAGAAAGCCTTACAATCCTGAATAATGGCTGAATAGTATGTAATTGATTAAGAAATTAATTAAAATGAATGGAAGACAAGTACTAACCTAAAAACATAGCAGATTTGGAAAATCCTATTTTCTGATGTCTAGGTTGAGTTTCGGGAAATTCTGCAACCATATCTAGAATAGAAACGCAGAGATGGATAAAACCCAGAAATATTTTCCTTTTTTCAGTTACGTTGACCTTCACCTTTTTGCGGGGGTGCAATCATAGCCCACAATGTTGACCTCAACCTGCACTACTTTGACAAAAATTTTGTTCGTGGATCATGGAAGTTGGCCAAAAAGTGTATCTGAATATGCTCTTAAATTTGATGTCCTATACCTATACCTGGAAGAAAAATGGTTTTTTTTATTGGTGGGGAGGGGTTTTCCTATGTCAAACCCCAGTTTTAGAATTAAACTTAAAATATAATTGAATTGCATAAATAAATAAAGAAAATAAATAAATTCACCTTGCTTGTATAGAAAACCTTGTGGAGGATTCGAATCCTTGGATCCACAAGCATCTATGCACCAAATGAATGTAGAATGTAGAATGTAGGATGTAGGATGTCCCAAATAAAGTTATTTTAGATCTTTAACACCAATCTTGAATGGATCTTGGAATAGGAAGAGGCTTGCATGGATGTGGATGGAAAAATCTTCAACAAGAGGGCTCCATAGAGCTTGAATCCTTTAATGGCTACCAATGGATCTCCTTGATGAATTGAATGCTTGAATGTATTTTAATGCTTCAATATATAGTGCATAGAATTTGGACAAATGAACTTTCTTCTTGGATAGTTCTTCTTCTTTCTTAGATGGTTGTTGTTATGCTTAGAGAAAATGAGAGGAAAAAACTTCCTTATATACCAATCTAGGGCACAATCTTCTAGAGAGGCATACATAGGAGAATTAAATTCTAATTAGACCTATACCCTTACAAGTGGACCTATATTAAATATAATTTAAAGATTTGTTTCCTCAAATATCGAAACAACTGACCCGAAAGTGGGAATTAAATATTTTCGAAGCCCGACATTTGGAATCCCAAGAAACTTGAAATTAGGACCCTAGGTCAGGGTGTTGACTTTGACCTAGGTTAGAGTCAAGGTCAACCTTGACCTAGGTCATGGTTGAGGTCAACCTTGAACTAAAAGGTCAAACTTGACCCTGAGGTCAAGGAACTCATATTTGTAGACCAGGGTGCAAAAAATAGGCCAAAGAGAAGTGGAAAATGGGGTAGAACAGGGGGAAAAGCCAGATCTAAGTAAAAGACCCATTCAAGGTGCTTGACATGACCCCAAACCACTTACTTAGATGCAAAAATAGTCCAAAAAGGAATTTCTTACATTTTCCGACTATACGAGGGCCAACCACGTGAAGGTGGAATCTCATTTCGCCCCTCCTAAAAGCCTCTTATGACCCTTTACGACACTTTAAGACCTCTACAATGTATTCTTAGGGATCGTAAAGGGTCATAAAGGGTCATAAGGGTTCATGGGACACAATAGTTGAGGAAGATAAATGTAGGCATCATGGTCACAATTATTTGGAGACACAACATAATTGAGTGGTATACCCAGATGATGCAATGCAACCACTACTCCTCCAGTTCCAAGTTGACACTACAGGATCCAAAAACCATAGATAAGGAATAAATTTAGAGAGCGGAGGAGGAGGGCCATAATGAATGAAATAATATAGGGACCCTATATTATTTTGGTCATTACGGCCTTCCTCTTCTCTCTAAATTTATTCCTTATCTATGGTTTTTGGATCTCGTAGTGTCAACTTGAAACCGAAGGAGTAGTGGTTGTGTTGCATCGTCTAGGCATACCATTCAATTATGTTGTGTCTCCAAATAAATGTGACCATGATATCTACATTTATGTTTCTCAACTATTGTGATATCTACATTCATGTTTCTCAGCTATCATGTTTTTGTGCATGTTCTTTATGTGTTTGGCTTCTCTCCCTCGCATCAGAAAGTAAGATTTTCCCACTCTAAATTGAGAATGCACGTGCAACTACATAGAATATGCATGGATAATAGGTGGAGCTGAAAAAACACACCATGTTTACATTTTTTTAATAGGTCTATAATTTTTTTAATTTATAGGAACCTTGTTGCCTAATTGACATGATGACCTAAATGCAAAATGTAACTTAGGAGATATGCAAATACAAATTTTTTTTGAATTTTTAGGGATTTGAAAAATTAGGAATGCAACCTAAGGTATGCAAAGATTTTTTGAAATGATGTGAAAATGCAACTTGGGAAGATATGAAAATGCAATTTTTTTTTTGGATTTTTAGGATTTGGAATGATTATGCAAAATGCAACTATGTTTTTTGATTTTTGGGGTTTTGAATGATTATGAAAAATGCAACCATGTTTTTGGATTTTGAAGGGCTTTTGAAAGGATATGAAAATGCAACTTAGGATTGTGAAAAATGTAACAAGGCTCCAAGGCAAATGTTCTAAAATTTTATGTTCACAATGGTTTTGAATCAAGGTGTTTGTGACCAATGAATATTTAGGGAGCTTTTGAAAAGTTTTGCAAATATTTTGGAATGATTTGAAGGGTATTATGAATGTTTGGAAAGTATTTTTGGAAATTTATTGCAATGTTTGAACACTAAAATAAAACACATCAAGAAGAATGTTTTGAAATTCTATATTTTTTTGCATGTTGATGACATTAACCTCGCTTATAAGAGTCAAAATTATGATTTTCATGATGGTCTATAACTTAAAATACTTAATTAAAGACCTCTATAAAAAATGCAAACATGTTGCATTTTTGAGGTCCACCTAATATCCAATGCATATGAATTGAGATTGCATATTGAACTAGGTGCCTCCTTCTGCATTGTCTGAAACCAAGAGATTGTCACAGTTAACATCTAAAACCATTATTGAACTTTTTTTATAATTAAAAACTACATTAATACTTACTGTATAAGTCTGAACCAAGTGAATCAACTCATCCTCTCTCATCTGTATTTGAGGAGTCTGAGGTCAAATCTCTGCCAATCGAGTAATCTCAACTCTAATTTTCTCAACACAAAGGGACATTTATCATAGTCATAGAAACATAATTATTTTTAAATAGATTACATCAAGAGTACCATTAGAAATATTAACCATTTAAAATAATGAACAGTAAACCTAAATCAAATAGCTCATTTTTTTATCAGTATGTGTAGTCTCTGTGTATATGAAAAATGAATGAAATATCAAGCTGAAATAAAATAGTGAACAAAAATTCAAATTCAAGGCCTGATTTATCAAGAGAAACAATTAATGCGGAACCCCACAATAAAAAAAGAAACATGCTTTGTCAACAATGTTCAAAATCCTGTCACCAAGGACATACATATGAAATCAAAAAGGGACATGTGTTGCTCGGTCAGCTCCCAGTAGTGCTTAGGCAAATCTACATGTTCATTACCTATGCATATGAAGTGGCTCTAATGACAGATACAAATATTGAAAAAATTGATTGGGACAATAGAATTTACAAAGTAAGGAAAGGTGAGAGGATCAATCAAATTAAATAATAAAAAAAAGAAACACTCTTTGTCAACAATATTCAAAATCATTAGGACTATAGAAATATCATTAAGACTATAGAAAGTCAAGTTCTAGGACTGGACAGTTCTAATGCTTTGTCATTACAAAAATTGAGAATTCATCATTTGGTACTTCTTGGTGTATTCCATCTAAGTATGTCAAGCACAAAGTATTCCATTTAGATATGTTCAAAATTTTGCTAGTAATGATTTGGGGAACGCAATCATGCAAAGTATTCTCTAATCACACAACCATTGAATAAAAATTGAAATGAAAATTTCTTTAACAATTGTAATGTCTCAAGTAGATAAGATTCTCAATGGAAATACTTTGATAACATATAGATACAAATAGGAGATTGTAGTTCATCATCCTTCACCTGTGCATATAAGAGTTGACTAGAGAAGGTATATACACAGGTGAGAAACATGCAAATTTGACCAAGCATTAATAGGAGCTAGACCCCACAACAAATGGGCTTGTGATGATATCTCCCCTACACTCCCATTTTATCAAAATCATTCCTTCACTACCCAAATACCATTTCCCAACCGGTTTGCAACTTCCTTTAACCTGTTACAGTCAGTTATGACTGTTTGCAATTAGTTTTTGATTAATATTGTTTCCTAGTTGACAACATGGCTGTCAATTCGACAAATCCTTAACTTTTTGCATTGTATTAAAATTTTCAAAAGGATATTATAACTCTATCCTAACACTCAAAACCCTTAAATCACTCTTAAACCCCATAAACCCCACACATGAGCCTTTTAGGCCTATTTTTCCAATTTTAGGCAATTACATCATTTAGCCACTTTTAGTGCTCTTGACAACTTTCAAAGGATCTATTGGACACATTACAAACATTATGGAACTTTATAGGTCATTAAACCCTTCATCAACCTTAGGATCCACAAATGACCCCCAAGGTACACTTTATCCCCCAAATTCCATTAAGGGTTACAATGCTTCGATCCTTTATAGAAGGATTCACATACAATCCAAAACATAAGAAAAATATATTTAAATGGACAGTATTGGTGTCATTAACATCACTCTAAATTGCCCGTTAACATCTAAAATTCATTTATTCATTCATCTATTAATAAAATATAACATTCATGAATTATCACAACATTCATTAACACATAAGATTAATTAGCATTCATTAACATTCATAAGACTCATTAGCATTCATTAATACATCATAACATTCATTAATACATAATATTAAAACATCGAGACATAAACATCAGTCATTATCAGATAAGTTGCATAAATGAGAATCATTTCTTTTTTGACTTTTTCTTTTTTTCTGCTTCCCTATATTGTTGTAGAGGCATATCCATCTCAACATTTTCATTTCTTCTCGCCCATGCATGAGATCTCATTGTCCTTTGCAAAGGCGAATCCTCTACAATAAAAAATAAAAGGGTTAAATTAAAAAAATATTATCATAATTGGGGTTAATTTAAAACATATTATCATAATTGTTACAAGCATTTCAGTACTTTAAAAAACATAAACATGATGCTCTTTACCTTTTCCAATGACATCTTCTTTCCCGACGGCTTGAACCTCAACACGCTCATCGAGAACAACCTCTACATCCCCTCCAACTACAATACAAAATGTTTTATTAATCCCAACATATTATAATTAAATTTTTATTACCACACCAAATTCAATTCAAAATGTTTACTTGTATTAATAAATCAATAATAAAAAATTGAATAGAAAATGTATACCTTGAGTACTACAATGCACATTCAAATTGATGCCTCTGTCGTGCTGGGATGGTGTTTCAAGATCGGCAAGCTACATTCTGATGTAAATAATTAGTGCATTTATCAACAATATATACATATAAATACAAGACAAATACTAAGAAATGTTAATCATTCAGCTTAATACATATAAATATATTTACTTTAAAGTTTTAAATAAATATATTCACTTTATGTTGGAACTTACTATCAAATACAGTAATTGGTAAAGTATTCAACTTGAAATAAAAATTAATTGGCTTATTTACCTGATCGACAGATCCACCAAAAGAACCTTGCACACTCATTGATCAGAATTGTTTAGCCATGACTATATAGCCTTGTTTGTAGTCTACTTTCTTGTCCTCTTCTGAAATCTTTTGTTTGAACTCCAAGCCCTACATTTTTGCTTGGTATCATGAATTTTTATTGTAGTGAATTTCATCAAAAATAAATTGATTACAATTTATAAATATTTGCATATGGTTTTTCATTTACTATTGCTTAAAATTCGTGCATCAAGTTTTGAATATCCACCCGAGCCGAGCTTGTGTTACCTGTGCTTTTGTTTTCTTTCTTCTGTTGCCTTTGATGTGTCAAGAAACCTATGTGATGTTTGAACTATGTTAGATCACATAAGTACAAAGAGTAAATAGTACATGATTTCATTTTTAAGATTATTACGTACCTTCTTTCCTCGGGTGATACTATTTGTCCACCATGTCTTGCGTGTCTCTCAAGTGCATCCCTTTTAAGATTCTCCCACTCATTAATAGGAACATAGGGGGGCCTCTTGTAATAAGGGTTGTGTTCTATTTAGGACTTGTAGTTTTCCCTAATATACTTAAAATTTTAGCCCGCTTTCTCAAGGGGCCTAAGTCTTTGAAAGGCGTTGGGTCCAAAAAGTTTTATCATAGAGTCAATGAGTTTATCCTTTAAGTCTTTATCTTGTAATTGCCACCTTTTAAGAAAAAAAAATTGTTAGATTCATAAATGAATTGAAGCTACCTTTTAATATACTTGAAGAAAGGGATGAAAGGAAATCTGATCTAGCAATGAAATCAAAATATGATACCATGTGCGTATGGTCAGCCCGAAAATGCGCAAACATTCATCATTAATTTTTTCATAAAATAGATTATTCCCTGCAAAATAATAATGGGATTATTAGTTATTTCAAGGGAATGCACAGGGGTTAGTGCATTACATTAAGAGTATCAGGTTGTATAGTAAAAGAAAGGATCAATCTTTAAAGTACCTGGAAGCTAGGCTACGCTCACGGGAAGTCCATCTTCAATGTCCACAAGCAATTGATCACAATTCTCTATTGTTTCCGTACGTCTAACATGAGTACATCCAGGAATTTCCTCATTACCTCGTACATGAAATGGATCTAATATTACAAAATGACCCCTAAGAAAGAATAGTTCAGGTGAAATAAACACATAATAAATGAGAGATAAAAAGAGGAATCTACTTACCAATAATAGGCATTGCCAACGCATCTGTGGCCATGCTAGGTGTTTCTGACATTATAGGTGGAAGTACCTCTGCGGTTCTGATCCTCATAGAAGGAGGCATACTCAACATAGGATCAATAGTAGGTGCTAAAAAATAAGATTGTTAGAGCATAAAAAAATATGGACAACCATGGAAAAGATTGTTAGAGCTATTAAAAAAAATATTGTTCGAGCAAAACACAAGTGGAGTATAGAACATGTGATCTACTTGAACCACCTGAAGTATCTTCATTTGGGGCATGACCCCTTAATTTTTTTTGCATACTTTGTAAAAATAACACATATGTACTTTAGTTAATGACATAAATAAAAGAGTATACTATAAAAACCATTATTGAACTTTTGTTATACTTAAAAATTACATTAATACTTACTGTATAAGTCCAAACACGGTGAGCCAAATCATCCTCTCTCATTAGTATTTTAGGAGTATGAGGTTGAATATCTGCCAATCAAGTTAACTCTCTTGAAATTACATGAAGGACCTTTTGTAGTGCAACCACAAGATCAACATCTGATGAAAAATCAATAATGAATGGATCCTTCTCACCCTGCGGCTCCTCATGGACTACTTGTTCCATTCCCTTTTTATGATCAACACTTGTTTGTGAGAGCAATATTATTAGCACTTTATTTAAAATCAATCCAAAATAGTAGTGAAGAATAAAACATAACAAAAAATACGCATTAAAATTTTTCTTGTATGTGCATTTGTACAACAACAATGAGTTTTACCTATCGGGAAGAAGTCCCATGAGAACCATCATCACCGTGTGTATCATGTGGCAGTTGATTCATACTATAGCCCTATATTTCAAAAAAAAATCATTAAGACATGTTCAAACACATGTGTTCTTATTCTAATTTACGTTGAATAATAGACAATTATCAGAATGCTTCAATTAAAAGAAGAGATAGTTTTTTTAATTTTTAAACAATTTTAAATGGTGCATAGTGCGTACAACCTCATCCATGATAGTGGGTTTATTTGTATCTATGTGATTCAAATTGTAATCGATAAGCATCTCTTCACCTCCACGTATTGATTTGATCGCACATACAAATACGAGATTTCCCTCGCATGCCTCAAATATGCACAATTGGGTTTCTTCTTAGTTGACGCAAGTCGTGTACTATTTATAAAACCTGTAATATTCCCTGATTCTTTTGGCCTTCTATCAACGTATATAGCTACTATTTTACTTTGTTCAATGACTTTTTTGTTGTATATAATTTGTCACGAGTGCATACCTACACATACTTTTTTTTATATCTAACAATTTGCATCCAACTGCTGTAATCATAACAAGGTTTGACATACTCCATCAATTCAACAACTTTTTTGTAAGAGACCTTTATGCCATCCATGGAAAATAGGCCCAAACCATGTAATGAAGACGATGTTATGCAATATATCCTCTCTCTAACACAAAAATTAGTATTTATTGAAGGAAGTTCATTGGGGACCCATTGTTTTTGTAGATGTTCGTACCTAAAGGGCACCTCAGAGTTGCCTTTGATCTCATCATCATAAGAACATGACCCCCTTGAGAAAGGAAAAATTCCATGTGTTTATTGAATTTATTTCTGATCTTTTGACCTCGATTCTATCTCCTTGATTTAGACATACTAAATGTCTCACTTTCTTCTTCCATTCCTACATTTTCCTTGTGCAAGGAAGACAAATTTCACAAATACATATTCATTGGTACCTGCACTTCATGAAATGAGAGAGACATGTGGAAATGAGAGATATTTTAAAAATGGTAAAAGACATTAATCTCTATGTGGTGTATTGACTCATACCTAACAATCCATGAGACTGTGTGGGATACCTGACCAAAAGATAATAGTTATATAATTAGACAAACATAGTTTACTCCATAGTTTTTATTACATATTGTGAAGGATATTATAAATTATTGAAATTATCTATTTATCCTATAATATTTTGAATATCTTAGCATTTCATATAACTGAACATCTCAACATTGTATGAGACACCGCTATTGTGGCATTTCGTCAAACAGTTCTCTTACCTTGATAGTGTTTTTATTACATCTTGTGAAAGACATTATACATTGTTAAAATTATCTATTTATACTTTCAGAATTAGCTCACTCCATTGCAGGGAAAAAAGAGAATCCCATGTGATTTAACATCATTGATGTGCAAGGAAATAGAAAATTATCAGAAGAAAATCCCATAAGATAGTATTTAGATTAAATGCATTGATATACAAAAATACCCCAGAAAATGATAAAGAAAGGTAATTTTTTTAATCATGTCACTAATTTGTGCATGTCTAAATACTGGTGTCTTTCAAGTGATTTGATTCTTGTCATGGCCACTAGAAATGAGAACAGTCTTAATTAATGAGGCTGTTTAAGCATATATAGATTATATACACACTTTTAGAATGAAATTTCTCTTAACAAAAGATCAAAGATATAAGTAGGACATATAAAAAGGTTAATAAGAGTATTTAGATATTCACGCTAAAACCAAAAATGCCATTAATATGAAACCCTAAGCATATTAGTGGAAAAAGTGTAGATTTAAACCCAAAACAATTGTTAGAACATGTCAAACATCTGGCGTAATTTTACATTCCATTCATGTCATTGATATTCCTCTTCATCCATCTCATCATCAAGATCATCATTGTTGAAAACATCATCACCACCACTATCATCGCCATCATCATCAACATCATCAACATCATTTTCATCATCCCCCTCATCATCATCGTGATCAGTAGAAGCATCATCATCGTCTTCTTCTTCATATTCTTCTTCGACTAACTCTCTATCGTGATCATCATCTACATCATCTTCCACTTCTTCGTATTCCTTGGTATCTTCTTCTTCCATCACATTATACTTTATCAGCCTTCCTCTTGGATCACGTCTAACAAAAAATGACCAACCTGGTTTATGTGGAACCTCTGAGTAAAATACCTTCTCACATTGTCT
The DNA here is from genome assembly GCA_018584345.1 of Thuja plicata. Classification (NCBI taxonomy): domain Eukaryota; kingdom Viridiplantae; phylum Streptophyta; class Pinopsida; order Cupressales; family Cupressaceae; genus Thuja; species Thuja plicata. Next base: position 115,729 of record MU225132.1, on the reverse strand, counting down.
TGGAAGAACATAGGGCTCTTCCTCAACGGGCTCAAACAACCTTGTATTAATCATTGGAAATCCATTGTCATGTTTTATAAAAGTTCTATCAGGATTATTTTAATTGAGTCATAGTCTATACCATTTCATGACGAAGAGAACTAATTTGAAGGAATTAAAGTAACATTCAAGTATATCAACCAAAATACCATAGTATTGATTTTGTGACTCTCGAGAATGTAAGTCATTTCTAGATGAAATATTGGTCACCTAGAGAAGACTACACTTTCCCAGAATCACAAGTTCTCTTTGTGTCATCCAAATTTTTGATTTGAAATTTATAACCATTGCATAACATAGCCTTGTGGTGTTTCACCTACAATAATGTCAAATATGTATAAATTATTTCATCACAAGGGTATGTGCAGGATCATGGTATGCCAAACTAGGTCTTAAGTGGCAATGAAAATTTAGAAAATTAGGGTTAGGAAAGTTGACGTAAAAATTTGGACAAGTTATCAATCTTATATCAAAAATGTGTAAGAAGAGAATCTGTAGAAAATTGAATCTAGTTTCTAAGCTACTATCCCTTTTTAAAAAAAAAATTCCATATGGTTAAATTTCAAATTTCAATGCAATAGTATGAAAATTTCAAGAAAAAGAAAAGAAGAAGGTGTATGTGTGACCACCTTAAACACAATCAAATGATAATATTTTTTCACAAGATTCTAGATATAAGTAGTAGACTCATGTTCGGATGTGATGCATATTTTTTTGTAATTTTTTTCCAAGTAGATAATTAATTATGATTTTTCTACTACAAATTTTCCACAATATAAAAAATCTCGTGTCTGACCACCTAAAATTAGTCTAAAATTTATCAAATTGATTTTTTTTTTAGTTTTTAATTGTAGGAAAAGCATAAAATGTGACTCATGTTTTGGATTTCAAAAATGTTATACCATTTGAAAGTTATAGGTATTTTTGAATCAGTCTATCCATCAATACTAAGAAGATAAGAAGTAGGCATATGTTTGACCACCTTAAACACAATCAAATGATAATACTTTTTTACTAGATTCTAGATATAAGTAATAGATTAATGTCTGGATGTGACACATATTTTTTTGTAACTTTTTTCCATGTAAATAATTAAATATAAATTTTCTTCTACAACTTTTCAAGAATATAAAAACTCTCATGTCTGACCACCTTAACTTAGTCTAAACTTCATCAAATTTATTTATTTTTTGTTTTTTTATTGTAGCAAACGAAGCATAGAATGTGCCACATGTTTCAGATTTAAAAAATGATATACCATTTGAAAGTTATAGCTATTTTTTAATCAGTCTACTAATCAAGACCTCTATTTCACATTGCCACTTTTTGGCATACCATGATCTTGCACATACCCACAAGTTGAAAAACATACGGTTGATTAACAAATTTATAAGTACCTGGTTATCTCTTAAACCATATGCTAAATCTATTTTCTTTTGTGTAACATTGGTATCTCCATTACAATGAGCTTGTATAACCAATGAATACATAGATTCTCATTTTAATATATGACCATAATGTTGACATCATTCAATCCATACCGTCATCCAATCTTGATTGTTTGCAATAAATAAATTTATTGCATCCCACTTTTTAGCAACTGTACAAAAGTAAATAGATGACTTACAATAGATTTATTTTGAAGATTAAGAATTAATTAACTAAAATAACATCTCATAATTTATTACCTTTCAGTTTTCTAAATCTACCATTTCCCACCAAGTACTCCCCTTCAAATTTTATAATAGAGTCAAGATCCCAAATGCAATCTATACGGGTCTTTGATGCAAGATTAGGAATATATTGAGTAACATACACCATCATTTGGTATACCATATATCCCTCAAACATAGAATCCTCAGGACATGCTCTTTGTCATACCAAAGCCTCAAAAAATTTCAAGTGTCTCTCAACCATCCACATTTACCTAGTTTGTACAGGTCCACACAATTCGATCTCCTCAACTTGGTGTATGAGGTAGTGTTCTTGTGCATTGAAAAAAGTTGAAGGTAAACACTTTTGCATTTCACACATTAGATGAGGAATTGTTTTCTTCTAATAATTTATATCTTCTTTATGGATTTCTTTAGATGACAACCACCTATAAGGGATTCAAGACACAAAAATATTTAAATACGAGACTTTACAATATATTACTTGTTTGATATATTGAACAAATATCACTGCTTACCTCATGTATTTTATAAGATCATATATCACTTGTTTGATATTATTATCGAATTTATTTGGGAGCAATAGGGATAGAAAATACTGCAACAATTGTCAACTGATCATTTCATACAATGCAACCTAAATGCAGTTACACAAATATATTGTAAATAAAAAAGACTGTGACTTACCTTGATGAAGGTATGTCAATCATGCATATTCATCTCTGACCCAAAATCACTTTTCTTTGATATGAGATTGCTTATATTTGTAGCAAATCTGTAGGAAATCAAATTTTACATATGACTTATTTTATGGCATTACTTTGTTTCTCTACTAATAACCAAGGAAGAGCACTTGCATTAATCCAGTCTCCATTTCTATTTGATTGAATGATATTTTTCATTGCATGATTGGAATCATGAATGTCACTACAAATTTTTCCAAATTTTTCTTTGTCAAGCCTTCCATCCAATATTTTCCACATTGTCTCTGTTACATTCTTTCCAATATGCATAGTATCAAACAAATTCATAATTTGTAGGTGTTCATAGTAGGGTAGCCTACTAAATTCTTTGGGATAACATTTTATTCCCTTTGGAAGCTAGTCAGTGAGGCCTTCACGACCTTTAAGATCATCAACTACATAATTAGCCAACAAAACAAAATCAAAATATATAATTTTCAAACATCAACCATTAGGTGGAATGACATTACCTCGAATTCTATTATATTCCAACTGCCATAGGTGAGGTGTCATTCTTCAGGGATTTGATGTAGACTCTTCTATCCCATTGAAAAGATGTTTTTCCACACTTCAATACTTATGATTTCTGGAGAGGAAGTGCTTATACTCATCAAACATCTGCTTTCTTAAACTTTTGGAATGATGAGATTTCATCTTTAGACCACACATTGGACATGAAAATTTTCCCTTTGTTTGAAGACCTACAAGATAACGATATAATTGGATTAAATATGTTAATTTTTAGATTTATAATTACCACGTACAACTAGAATTCACCATAACACACCACAAAAATGTGTCAACCCTTGAGAATCATGAATTATCCACACAAGCATTGCATGGAATTGAAATTGTATTTGTTCAATTGGTCTAGAGATGTCATACATAGTGAAACCATTTCATAACACCAACAACTCCCCGATAAGAGGCACAATATATACATTTATATATTTCACTCGGTACGTACCTAGTTGAATTAACAACAATATCAGATAATTATTGTGGCCATTTCACTCCAAGATTTATAATTACATGTAAATAACTATAAAATAATAAAATACATGGAACAATCATTGCCAACATAATGTGCTCCCTCTTTATTGACATCCATGGAGGAAGGTTATTGTTGATAAAAAATAGGCTACACTGAGTAAACAGATCTCATCTCTCCATACAGATTGACACCCTCTGCTACCAGAGAAAGCCTGAGATTTTGGGGTTCTTCTTTAATGTGTGTCCACTTTTCCTCTATGTCCATAAATGTTAACCATCCATAGGCATTTGAATAATGTCATATCAACTCCTTCCATGTGAATGGTAATCCATAAATTGTGCCAAGTGTTGGCACTCCTAAATTTGGAACAAATTTGGAGTGACCATGTGAAATTTTTCAGACAAGCAAAAGTGAATACCTTGAAAAGTTGTGTAAGAAGGATTAGTTGGAGTGATTGAAAAAGGTGCCCGGATAATTTTTATGAGTTAAAAATTTGAAAGAGGCTTTAATGCCTTTCATTTGATGTATGCAGTGGGTCCCAGCTCCTGAATTTCAGTTCTGACATGTTTATGGAGTACTCATTTTGAGGGGGCCACCCAATTCTGCATCTTTGCTAAGTGTCAATTTGCTGTCTGGAGCCTACTTTGCCTCTGAGTATCTTACACCCTGTTGAGTTTCATAGTTTTCCACTTTGGGAATTTTTAGCATGCATATCAGAGAGCTTATGTTTTAAACCTCAGGTCATTCTGAATCCGTTTGATAAGCTTTCATACTTCCCAAAGTTGGTTGTTCGTGAACTATCTGCATTTTTGTCCTGCCTTGAAATC
>MU225132.1:40629-107179 GCA_018584345.1 Thuja plicata | reverse complement strand
TACATAGCAAATCAGTGTCCACATTATAACATACTGTGTAAACAGTTATCATAAAAGGTAAAACCTACCTGAGTATATGTGGAGCTCGAAAACGAAGAAGGACCTTATCCAGTCCTTAGCAATTAGGATTTTCTTGTCCCTGAATCAGTATTAGGAAGCATGGTGTTCAAGTAGTTATTTCAAGCACCGTGATTCATACAAGAAAAATCCCTAACACCAAGCTATTGCACCTGAATAATTGTTTCATACATGGAATAATGGGGATGTAATGAAGAACCTTGCGAGGCACCTTTTTTGTTATTTGATCATCTCAATATCTTCTTGTATAGCATTCAAGGCATTATGTTGCATTGTCACATTCTTTATGATAAATAATATGATCTTTGGGACAAGAATCTATTCCTTGATACTCCATTCCAATATGTTTCATAGTGGCACATAATTCTCGGTACGAGTGAGGGAGAACATTTGATGGTGGTAACAGAAACTCACCTATCAATCTATAGAAAAAAATATAAGTCATTACTATAAAAAATATTAATGGTATATTTTTCACCTTTTATAGACTATAATGACGTATATGACAAACCTTAGCATATGTGACATTGATATGTTGGATAAACCATTCATAACCTTCAAATTTTCCAACAACAATATAGCAGAGAGAAGAGTAGATTGGGAGCCTTTGTAAAGGGCCATTTTCACCTTCTAAAGTAGAGGTATATCATGGACAATGTCAATGTCATCCTCATCATCATAATCATCATCATCAGTAGTAGCAGCACTAGTAACACCAGTACCAAATGTGTCAACGATCAATGCATTCATACCATCATCTTGAAATGTGTTTTTTGGCACATGATCATCATTTTCCATGAGATCATGATCTTCAGCTTCATTAATCACACCTCCAAGTTCCTCTATATTCACACCCACATGTTCCTCTGAGATGTAGTGGTCCATATCATGTACTACACTAGGGAGATCAACCTATATAAAAATGATGATAATCAAACCCCCCTTCAATTTGATAATCAAACCTCCTTCCATCGTTCATATATATATTAATTGTGAAACAATATAACAAACAACTTACCAATGGATGATAATCTAACCCCCCTTCAAAATGACCATTCTCCCTACAATGTCTCTTTGCTATTTTGATTTTGATTCTTCTTGTCTTTAAGCCATTACAGATCTTGCATGGATAATAACATTTGTCATCGCCGTCTCTTTGAAAGTTAGACAATAATCTAGTGATTGTCTCCCTATTTTGATCAAATTCCCTTGTAATATCTAAGATGATCCTTAATGTGTATATTTGCAAAAAAATTGTACATGTTGTACTTAATGTTTATGTCTGCACATATGGTTTTGATAGCAAATGGTCACTCTATTTTCTCGTGGTGAGAACTCTTTAGTTGTGACAAAAAATGTCAAACAAAAAATGACATGTTACAGTAGGTTTTATAAATGATATGTTACTTTGTAAATTTAATTTTAGGTTTTATAACTATACATATATTTTATTTGACTCCCCCACATTGTAATCCTATCGATAGGTTGATATCAAATTTTATGTCAAGATTTACAGCCTTAAAGTGATCATAGTTGGAAGACTCAGACACAGGAAGAATATGAGTATAGCCAATTTTCAAAAGAATATGAATGAATGCAAACATACATAAGTGGATGAACATAAATAATGAAGGTACCAAACATTGCCTAAAGTAATGAAGTGTTGACCCGGGGTTGAATCTAGTATGCTCCTGTATGATCTAGAACCTGCAAGGAAAAGATGGGGTTAGATCCAAAGGATCTAAGAAATTCCTGACACCCTATTACTAATCCTCATCTACAATTAGGCATGTGTATAGTCAAGCCATACACTTTTAAAATTAACTATTTTAAAATTAACTATGCAACAAAACATGTGCACTTAGGAAAATGCACTCAGGAACATGTGCACTTAGCAACATGTGTAGTGTATAGGTGATAGAATCCAAATGAAGCCCTACATTGAACCTGTCAGGGTTATTAGAAGATTTATTCTTAGAGAGTTTATGGCTACCTTGACCTTCTCAAGGAGTAGCACTGGTCTAAGAAGTGTAAGCTCAGTGAAGAAGAAGTGTCCATGGAGCATTCATAGCATGAAGACATAATAGAAAAGAAAAAAAGCATGGAAGCATAAAAAGGAGATCAACACTGAAAGAAGAAGTAAGTTGCTGCATTTATGTCTCTATGAACACCTGGTGAAACATTGTTGTGACTGCATCATCCAAATAGTGCTACAACAACACCAGATGTTTCTATACCATCTGGTGTTACTATGGAATCATTTCCAAATGATGCATCCACAAAAATATACCACAATATCCATCAAAACAAGGCAGTCATGATCAAGCATAAGCAAGGGAGGGGACATTATCAAGGTCAAATCATAGGTCAAATTTCATGCCTTGAAATTTTATATATGTACAGTTATAAAATTTCATGTCTTGTAATTCTATAACAGTTCCTTAGCATTTGATCTTCATATGGAAGCCATGACTTGAGGTAGGTATTCGATCTTTGTCTTCTCATTAACTCAATTTCATTTTGATGGCATTTTTTGATTTAATGTCACAATATGAATTTTAATACTGGCATTGTTTACATCTTTGCATTTGGAACACTTGATGACCTGCGAGCTTTGAGAGCTAGGGAATCATTGCTATTACCTTCAAGGAATTGTGTGAAGTGTTTGATCTTTCTTTATTTGTTTTGTTGTTGATATTAACTATGTGGTACTCCCCGTTTATGATCATTTCATGAGGAAATGTCTTGATGGATCGTAGGCTACAAGCTAGGGCATCATGCATTGTTTATGAGCTCACTATTTGAGCACTACATGACCCTACTACTTTCATGGCACCGTGTGGAGTATTTAGGAATTTGATTTATGCTGATATTGATGCTCACTAATTTTTCCATGCACATGAGCTGCTTGCATCATTGATTGGCATTATTTTATTACTGATGTCCCTATTTGATTGGCCAATGCTTTGTTTTTTATATTTTTATAGCAGCAATATAACAAACAAAGGACTAGGGCCAATCAAATAGGGACATGAGTAATAAAACTATACACTTATTGTCTTGAATTTGCACTTAGGAATCATGCAATGTTATTTCTGTCGTTGCATGCTTGTTGTTGTTGTGTATCATATATTGTTTTATACACTATTTATTTCATTGAAACTGTGAGCTTGGAATTTGTAATGTATTTGCTGTTATTGGATCGATGTTGCCATGTTGTTGAGGCTGTAGATGCATTGAATCACCACTGCCATTGTATTTTGATAGCATGCTAGCTTGAAGATCTTGTGAGTTTTGTGATGTGGACTATTGTTGCTTGATAACACATTTGACATTGAACATAGTTCCTTAGCATAGTAGACTATGCTATAAAATTTTAAGGCGTGAAATTTTATAATTGTACATATATTTTATGAGTGTAACTGTAAAATAGAAAAACACCCACATGCCTTGGTTGTGATTGGTCTATGAAAGGTTTTGGTTTGCCTATCCCAACTGAGATGTCATCCTAAGATTAAAAAAACTAAGGTAATAATAAGTTTTGAACATAAATGCATGATCGTGGATCCTCCAGTAGGAATTTTGATGGAAAGGAAGAACACTTATATGGGTTTACCCACATAAGGACAATGGTTTCAATCATCTTTCTTTGAAGTGATCTTGGGTACTTTTCTTGGCCTCTATGCTTGGGAATCCTATAGGGGTTGAACCAAAATTACAAAGGCAATAAGAAAACATAGAGCAATAGGTTTGGGGACTTTTATACTTATGTTCAATCCTTAGTAATGGTTCTTGTTACCATATTTTTCATGCCCATTCCAATTTGGTAAAATAATTAGTAGATAGTGACTAAAGTACCCTAGCTTGCATTATTAGATGATCTTGTTTAATTTGTGTTCATTTCACGAAAAGATACATGCAACGGAAAAAAAATTTCTGCATCTAAAGATTACATGTATATATATTCCAAATAACTTGTATATACTATACAAGGAAAGGAACTAAAAGATAAAATCATCTAGGGTCACACAGGCCATGAGCATAGCCAACTTTCAGAAGAATATACAAGATTACATGCATACATAAGAGGATGAACATAAATAATAAGGGTACCAGACATTGCCTAAAGTGATGAATTTTTTACCTTGGTATGAATCGAGTGTGCTCCTATGTGATTTAGAACCTACAAAGAAAAGAGAGATGGGGGTTAGATAAAAAAGATCTAAGCAATGGATGGAATCCTATTACTGATCCTCATCTATAATTATGCATGTGCATAGTCAAGCCATACACTTCTGAAAGAAAAGGCATGCTACAAGACATGTGCACTTAGAATAATGTTGTAGAAAGGAAAGAAGATACCATGTTTTTCCTCATAAAATGATCATAAATAGGGAGTACCACATAGTGAATAGAAACATAAAAACAAATAAAGAGATCAAACACTTCACACAATAGGTTGAAGGTAATAGCAATGATGCCCTAGCTCTCAAAGATCATGGGTCATCAAGCATTCCAAATGCAAAGATATAAACAATTCCAATATTAAAATGTGAGCTCATAAACAATGCATGATGCCCTAGCTTGCAGCCCACGAGCCATCAGGACATTTCCTCATGAAATGATCATAAACGGGGAGTACCACATAGTGAATATCAACAACAAAAAAAATAAAGAGAGATCAAACACTTCACACAATGACTTGAAGGTAATAGCAATGGTGCTCTAGCTCTCAAATCTCATGGATCATCAAGCATTCCAAAAGAAAAGATGTAAACAATGCCAGTATTAAAATTCATATTGTGCCATTAAATCAACAAAGGTCATCAAAATGAAATTGATTTAATGAGAAGACAGAGCTCGAATGCCTACCTCAAGTCATGGCTTCCATATGAAGATCAAATGCTAAGGAACTATGCTATAAAATTTCAAGGCATGAAATTTTATAAATTTACATATATTTTCTTTGACTCCCCCACGTTGTAAACTCAATGATAAGGAGCAAAAAGTATGACGTAAAAAAGTATAAAATTTCATGCCTTGAAATTTTATAACATAGTTCCTTAGCAGCTACCATATGAAGATAAAAAGGCTCCAAGATTCCAAATCAAGCTCGAGCTTCACAACAGAAGAGCACTGCAAAGTGGCAACTTTCCCATTTTACCACAATTAGGGCCCTCTTTTACCATACTTTATGAGATTTATGTTTTTACCATGCTTTATGAGCTTTATGTTTTCTTAAGTGAAGACAAAGATTATCTTAATTTGTTATCTTTAAAATTTATTCATTTTATGATTTTAAAAATTGAAATAAAAAATATTTCAATTATATTTGGAGTCATGGTCGGTGGCACCTAGCATCCAAGGTCGAGTCACTGCATAAGTATTGTTAGTGACACCTTTAAGGAAACTAAAGAAGATTGGTAGTAGATGGAGTATGCTAGGTAATGAGATTGAGAAGTTATGTATACTGAGGAACAAATTTCTGAAGAGGAGACATATTAAAGTGAAGAAGACAATCCAACATAGAAATCAATTAATCTCAAGAGAATACATTGGTAGGTAAAGTGGAGTATTGCAAAGTATAGTATGAAAATGTGGAATATTTAGGAGAGCAATAACATATCAAGAGGTGAAGAGAAGTAAAGCTAATAAACAGGTTTGACACCATAATAATTTTTTTTGAACATGTTCAAAATAGCAAGGAAAGTGGACAACAACAAAAACAAGCTTGGGATCTAGGAGGGAAATTAGTTGCAGTAAATGCACCTACAAGCAAAAAATATGGAACAAAGTACAAATAGTAAATTAAGTTACTAAGGACATGAGGAATATTCCCAAAAACTATTACTTGTCTACTAAGGATTTATCACCCAAACATCCCATCAAGACATCATCTTTGAATACAAAATCTTTGTGAGTTAGGTCTATTACAATTTTTCCTTTTAGGAAAGTCAAAAAATTAATTAATGACCCTTACTAAAATGGCTTCCATTAAATTTATTTGGACTCTTAAAGACCCTACAAATCCCTCTTCCACCACACATAAAATGGATCAACATTTTTTTGTCTTCTATAAGGTGATTTCTTCCAATTTTTTGTCAATTGAAGTCATACATAGGGAAATTTATGGATGTATAATCATTCCTGAACCTCCAAAATGACCAAAACCAGCTTGTAACCAATTTACAAAAATTTTTCATTACAAATGAAAATGTTGTCATCACAACATGACAACTTTTAAGAAACTTTTACATCTTTTCATCAAATGACCCAAAAACATCAAGAATGGTCATATATGGTCACTAAGAGCCAACTTTCAAAAGAATATGAATGAATGAAAACATACATAAGTGGATGAACATAAATAATGAAGGTACTAGACATTGCCTAAAGTAATGAAGTGTTGACCCGAGGTTGAATCCAGTATGCTCTTGTATGATCCAGAAACTGCAAGGAAGGAAAAGATGGGGTTAGATCCAAAGGATATAAGCAATGCTAGGCACCCTATTATTGATCTTCATCTACAATTATGCATGTGCATAGTCAAGCCATACACTTCTAAAAGGAACTATGCTACAGAACATGTGCACTCAAGGAACATGTGCACGCAGTGAGTAAATCAAGACCAAAATGGAGAAAAACATATGATGTCAAATGTGTTATCAAGCAATAGCTCATGGGATGTGAGTAAACATGGTATGTTATTTATACAATATCAATAAAAGGAAATATTGATAAAATAGTATGCAAGATCATTAAGCCTAGATGACAGTGATACAATGGTTCACATCTCAAACCTCACAAGCTCTTCAAGCTAGCATGCTATCACTAGGACTTGCACTAAAATGATGTGCAAGGGATACGCCGATAAGTGTTTGATTTAAAATCATAACTGAAGCTTTACAAAATAAAATTAAGTGTATAAAAGTGTAGGTCTACAAACATGTATCATTGTAGAAAGTCTTGTACATAGTAGGATCCCTTTTGGATGAATTAAAGTTATAGTGTCATCCTTTTGTGTTTTTTGTAGGTTCTCTCAATCAATTTTCAGTTTTCCCTTCTATTATTACTCATAATCAATGATGTATCACCATCATAATCTACATTTGAACTCTCTTAAAATGTGGCCCCAGTTTTGGCTTCATTTATACTAAAAAAAAATAGATTCTAAATTTTCATGTAAATGCTAACATTAATACATTAATATTATCTTTAAACTTTAAAAAGTATTAGTTCCTCAATTTTCATGTATTTTCTAACATTATGTAAATTATATATGTGTATTATTATACATATATAAGCACATGTCATGCACTTATCTATATACAATAAAATATATTTACAGTTATGTTCCACAATATTTCTCAGACCAGGATGACAAGGAATGTGGATATATTTCAGAGACAATATTCGAGTGGATTTGTTTGGGGATGACAATATTATAAATAGATAGATTTAGATATATTTTTAAATTTTACATGGTTGGCTAGGAATGACATCAAGACTCTTAAATTTTTAGACATTCAAATATATCATCAAATTTGAGTTTCAAAGTTTGATGTTCATTGATTTATATATCAGAAAAAAATAAAAAAATTCATTGCAAACTGCAAAAATATGATATGTACAAAAATAGGTATAGAAATAAGATCAAAGTTTTAAGAAAATAAACATCTACTACTAGCAATAAGTGCAAAATGCAAATTGAGTGTTGTAATTGCAAGTTGCAAATGGGCGGGGTTGCTTGGTTAAATGGAGGTTTGAGAATTTAAAAGTATTTTATGGCTTAATAATAAGGCTTCCTGAAGATGTGTCACAAAAGACCTTAGGAAAGGGGGATGGGGGATTCTTGGAAATATAATATAAGCTAGGTGAGTGAGAGGGGGTGGGGTTGAATTAGTAGCCAATAAAACTTCTTCACTTTTATCCTTTATTAGATTGTCTAATCTAATTGCATGCATGGAATAGAAAAGCAATAAAAATTCATAGCAATTGAAAAAAAATATGGTGACCCAGAAACCTTCTAAATAGAAAGTAAAATTGGTGTGGGGATGATACCCATAAGCTTTAGAACTATAGTAATAAAGTTGGTCGATTAAGGCTTACAATTGGCCACTTTTGATGGTTTGCCTTGTTAGGAGCAATAAGGACTGTTAGGTCCACCTTATGAAATGATTTATACAATACAATAAAGTATGTACTCTATTAGGAGATTTGAGAAGGACTGTTAGGTCCATCCGGTTAAAGGATTTGATTGATACACTTGATAAGATGAACTAGTGAATGATCTGCTATGCAACTCTGATTTGCTAAATAATATCCTTTGACATAATACTAATTACCTGAATGTGATAGATGAGTCTCTTTTGTTCCTTTATACTTTTGTAGCCTTCTAATCAATTTGCCTCTTCATATTCATATCCATACATATATTAAATGTTGTTGTAATGATGATTACTTATTTGTATAAACAAATTGTCTTACATATATACTTATCCAAATCAATTACCTCCATAAGTCAGATACTATCATATTAAATAGTATCAAATAATATGTACTAATTCAGCCCAATGCTGATACTCAGGTCCAGTAATCCACTAGAGTGATGTGCTAACACTGGGGTGATACAGTGAACTTGGTAACTCTGGCACTCGGTTGACACTGGGTTCTCAGGCCACATTGATCACTCGGAGATGGTATGCAAGTTGGGTAACACTGGTGACTTAGGTAATACTTGTTGGAACTAATTGCTTGGTCGACATTGCAACTACTTGGCTCAGTCAACACTGCAAGCTATTGGCTCGGCTAACACTATAATCATATGAATGACTAAGTGTTTTGGAACTAATTGACAATATGTCTTTTTATAAGGTCTACAATCTCCCCCTTTGGCATTAGTGACAAAAACACTTATCATATCAAAACAAAATCTGATCAAACAAATTGATAAGTTAAAACTCCCCCTTTCCATGTGCTTGGGTTCTAGCTCAGTTTTGACTACTGCTCTGCAACTTGGTTGTGACTGTCTCTATTTTTTTTTTTCAAAATTATTTTTGGAACTCTACTATATATATTTTCCTTTTCTCTGTACATGTTTTTCCTCATATATATACATATATATATCCTATCTTTCCCCCTTGTTTTTGACATAAATGCCAAAAAGAATATCTACAAGGTAATACCAAAATATGAAAGGAAATAACTATGTACCTTAAAAATTTGAGACAAAGTCTTGTCCCAATTGTCTTGCAACACCTTCAGGATGTGCAACTCAATCTAAATTTATGCAGACAACTCCATCATAAGCTCTGCAACTGAATTTTTTTTTTATCATGGATGAGTGTCTTTTCATGAGAAATATGTTTTTGCATGACATCCATATGTGCAAGGAGTTGGATCTATGTAGCTGATAGGGATTCCCTTGTTCTTCCTTCTTCCCTTAGTAGCTCTGAATGTAGATCAGTCAGATAATTGATCTTAACAAAATGTGATGAACTAGAACTTGGATCAAGTGCCATCTGGTTTGCACTTGCCTTCAAATCATTGTCAATCTTTGTCAGCTTTTTCTTTATTTCCATGGTAAAATTTGATGTGTCACTCAACTTTAAAAATAATGCAACAACATTATTTACAGTGGTTTCTAGAGAACTAATAATGGCACAAAGATTCACTTGATCTATTGAAATCTTACCTACAACATTCTCTAGAAGCTTATTCTCAAATTTTCTCTATGGCTTCTACTATAATTTCTCCTGACCACTAAGATCTTTGTTAAAATTTTGAACTATGTCAATAATTTGGTCCATTATAGATTCTTTCTCATTGATTTCAATCTCTAGTGAATCAAGGAATGTACCTTTGATGTGCTCTAGTACTCTATTCCTTTTCTTATCAGCTCAGAGCTTCTGTTATTTTTCTCTTTTCTTCCATAGCTCCCCAAGGATGTCCATCAGCTCGACTATTAGGCTAGAAAGATCACAATTAGGAATCATAATATCTTCCTCAAGGTCAACTTCATCAATTATTGCTTCCTTTTATTTACCCTTGACCTTGGGATCAGGTGAAGGAATGATTTCCTTACCTTTTCCATTATCATCCTTGTCCTTAGTGTTCAGTTGAAGTGGGTCATTAATTATCTTTGCACCAACTATAGAATAAATGCTAACTCTAGAAACATTCAAAGTGTCCTTTTGTGACTCATTCTGGCTTGGCCCAGTAGTAGGTATAGCCTAATGCTTGGTTCCTACTAGAACCAATATAGATTATGTGGTCTTTTCCTTTCTCAGAGATAAGATATTTAGACTAGGTGATTGGGGAAATGATGCCATAACTTCCACTACTATCTGCTCTGCATTAGATTCCTCAATGGTCTGTACCTCAGGTATTTCTTCATCTTTAACCTGTACATAAGATTTTTTACTTGGTTCCTCTATCTTATCTTCTTCCTTGTTTTCAAAAATGGACTTCTACAACTTAGTTGCAGTCTGCACCACATCCTCTATTTTCTTGCCCAAGACTTGAAAGGATCTAATGTTGGACTATGATTACTATCATACTTAGACATAACATGTTTTACCTCTTTATCAGTCAATGTAGGCATGACTTGCTTCAAGGTTTTTTTTTTCTGATGTCCTTTTCAATTTGGACTGCATTGTTCCAGTGAATGGTGATTTCCATAAGAAGGTCTTCAGTCATATGGCTTTTCAATTCAAATAGATCATACTTCCATCTTTCCATCTTCACTACTAATTCATCCTTAATAATCTCATGTTCATCCTTGGTTCTAGAAGCATATTTAAGTGATCTGAGATTTGACATACCACTACCTTCTTTCAATTCTTCAACCTTCTGCTCAAAGGTAAGTGGAGTCTTCTTGAATGTAACTGTATCTTCTACATCATCTTCTTTGGGAAATATCAGTTTTAATCTAGATCTTCTGGGTTTGTTTGCAATGAAGTCAGGGGTTGAGGAATTTGGTGTTTTGTTTGGGGCTAGCCTCTTCTTCTTAGGAGTCTATGCTTCTACCTCTTCCTCTTCTTTCTCAAGTTCTTCTTCTTCTACCTTTATGTCATCGTCTTTGCTTTCAGTGATTGAAAGAGGAGATTCTGATGGCTTGCCATATTTCTTTCCAAACTTATCAATTCTTTTCCTTCCTCTCTTCAAGATTTTGGGAATCTCTATTTCCAATGTTATTCTTCCCTTAGCTTCTTCATAAGTACCAAAATAAGCTACTTTAGGATCAACATGATCATTAATAAGAGCCTCAATGATGTCTCTGGTCTCATCTATGTTAACCTCATATGCAAGAGGTTTCACCCATGTAACCATGGGTTTGACTTCTTGGATGTGCACTTTTCACAATCAAAAAGGAAATATATATCATCCTTATAATCTTCTACCAATTGTTTGGGTATTCTGAATCTATTCTACATTTTCTCTTTGAAACTCTCATAGTAAGCATCCATGATGCTTTCAAAATTGTCTCCCAATTCTTCTATAAACTTGTTTATTTGATAAAATATAGGCCTATCCTTCTTCCATACAGCTATGCCTTTTGAAGGGAAAAAATTTTGAACATAAAATAATAAGAAGACCAAGAGTGAACCAAACTTACACAGATTGGTCTTGGATGCCCATATGCTCTCCATGTTTTTGCTTGGTTAGATGAGCTACAACTTGGCTAGATCGAATGTTAGATTGTTCTTCACTGGACTTTGTATGCCAAGTCCACAGACTCACATAGAATACTGTTTTATTGGCTTGAACTTGATATATTATGTGCAATCACATGAATTCTAAACTTTAGCTCCATGTTAGTGACTCCATTCAACTTTATGCCTCTTACATCCCACTTAGAAAGACTCTTCTTAGCTAGATCAACTTGGGGTGGGGTTTTAGTTTCCTTAGGTTTATCGAGCATTGGGTACCCTATCACTTGATGTACCATCAACTTAGTGATTTTCACAGGTTGATCCAACCAGAAATGTATGTCATGAATATGACTCAGAATAAACCTAATCCATTTTATCTAAAATTTCTTTGACATATGCAAGATATGTGTTAAAGGTCCTTGACTTTGAGGTGCTTGTGGTCTAGCTTTAGGTTTCCACCCACACAAAGTACCTCATATTCTTTACTCATCTCTAATGTTGGTAGCTATTGAATGGTACAATGATAGAAAGTTTGAATGTCGTGAATCAACAGTACCTTAGGAGGAATCATTGGATCTATCCCCTCTGCAATCGTTGGATGAAGTTTGAACTCTGGCGGTTCCCAGACTACAGTCCTCACTAACATCTTAGATCCCTTCTTGCTCTTACTACTGGATGAAGATGCCATAACACTCAAAATATTGATGAAAATTCACTGCACCTAAAGCTTTCAAGCACAAATTTGCTGTGAAATCGCTAAAAGATCTTAATATATTTGCAAACTATAAACAATAACTCTTCGATTTCACAGTTTATGAGAAATTTCACCATAAATTTTTCATTAAATGCTTCATACATAGTAGCTGTCATAGTTGAGTTAGTTCTCCCAGGCATATTTGGAAGCTTGACGAAAACTAACTTTGCATCTTTGAAACCATAAAACCCGACTTAACTCGGTTAGAACCATAATGTGTCCCAATGCATCAATATGCAGATTTGGACTTGATAGCATATCTAGAACTGATGTATGATGGCTTCTATAAATAGTTCTAGCTATCTCCTTACATCTTTATTCAGAGATGGTGGTTCCACCCAACTCACCATTTTGGGTGGCATTTATTTCTTCATTGTTTTGGTCTGAATTATCAGGAGACTTCCTTACCCACTGCCGACTCATCTGAGTTTTGATTTCAAAAAAATTTTCTTTTCCTTTCTCAAAACCAGTATCCATTTTTTCTCTGTTCATACAATTCTTTCTTAGTTGACTGAGTTGTTTACACACATAACATCTCATAGTAGGATTCCTTTTTCTAAGGTGAGTCTTAGCACAATTTGCACCAATGTGCCCATACTCACCATGATGACAATATCTTCTCCATGTGTTGTAATCCCAACCAAAAATTATTTTAGTTAATTATTTAGAAGTGTTCCACTTCTTAGTTTTGCACTCTAAATATTTATGACCTTGTTTGTTACAATTGAAAAAATTTCCTTCAAACTTAGGTTTCTCAATGTATTCACTTGCCCTATGTCCATGTTTTTTGCATCTGTAGAACTTTTCATTAAAGTTTGACTTCTGATTGCTCCAACAATTATTTAATGTATGCCCTAACTTACAATAATGATTAAATTAAGGTTTCTTTTTCTTTTGAGCTTCTTGCTATGAGGATTCACCTTGTTTAGTATAACCTAATCCAGTTTGTCCATGATGTCTGAATTGAGTTTGTTCTATCAAATGATCCATGGTTTCTTGTGAATTAATCATACTCTCATTGGGTTTCCTTTAAGTATTCATATTATTTTGTAGTCTTTCATTTTCAATCCTCAGATTGATAACTTCTTGATTTGCACTATTGAGTTCATTTATCATATCTTCTACTGAAGTGACAAATGATGGATTTCATTTTATTTTTCCTCTAATCTTGTACTTAGAAATCTCTTATCTTCTTGTGACATATCTTTGTCATTTTATGCTTGGTTGTTTTGTTCCATGACTTCACATATTCTGACTGAATGTATTTCTTGTTCTCTCTTCAACTTTATGACTTCTTCTTTTAAAGTGAGATTCTTTGCAAGTAGGTATTCAATGGTTGCATCAGCTTCTTCAAAATTTATTTCTTTGCATAAATCTTCAATTATTTCTTCTATGAAACCCTTTTAATTCATTTATATTGCTAATTCTTTTCTTCTTTTCAGGGAATGAGAGAGCTGCTCCTTGAGTTTTCTAATTTGATCCATGGCAACTTGTAGATCTATCTTTTTATTTTGAATGGATTTCTCCACTCTATATATTTCCATTGCCTCTGATCTTTTCTCAAGTTGTTAAACTTATGATAAGAGAACCTTTTCTCTGATACCAATTGTTGGAAATGTATTATAAGCTAGGTGACTGAGAGGGGGGGTGAATCAATAACCAATAAAAATTCTTCACTTTTATCCTTTATTAGATTGCCTAATCTAATTTAATGCATGGAACAAAAAAGAAATAAACATTCATAAAATTGACACAAAATATGGTGACCCAAAAACCTTCCAAATAGAAAGTAAAACTGGGGTGGGGATGATACCAACAAGCTTTAGAACTACAGTAATAAATTTTTCTGGTTAAGGCTTACAGTTGACAACTTCTGATGGTTTGCCCTGTTAGGAGAAATAAGGACTATTAGGTCCACCTTGTGAAAGGATTTATACAATACAATAAATTATGTACTCTATTAGGAGATTTGAGAAGGACAGTTAGGTCCACCCAGTTCAAGTATTTGATTGATACACATGTTAGGATGAACCAGTGAATGATCTACTATGCAACTCTAATTTGATGAATAAGATCCTTTGATGTAATACTGATCACCTAAATGTGATAGATGAGTCTATGTTCTTCCTTTATACTATTGTAACCTTCTAGTCAGTCTACCTCTTCATACTCGCATCAATACATATATTCAATGTTGTTGTAATGATGATTACTTATTTGGATAAACAAAGTGTCTTACATATATACTTATCCAAATCAATTACCTCCACAAGTTGGATACTATCATATTATATAGTATCAAACAACATGTACTAAGTCAGCGCAATGCTAATACTCAGGTCCAGTAATCCACTTAGGTGATATGCTGACACTCGGGTGATACAGTGAACTTGGAAACTCTAGCACTCTGTTGACACTGGGTGCTTGGGCCACATTGATCATTTGGAGATGGTATGCAACTCGGGTAACAATGGTGACTTAGGTGATACTACTTGGACCTAACTTCTTAGTCGACACTGCAACTGCTTGGCTCAGTCAACACCATAAGCTGCTAGCTCGGCTCACACTGTAATCATATGAAGGACTAAGTGTTCTGGCACTAATTGACAATATGTCTTTCCATAAGGTCTACAGGGATATCCCAAGGATGCAGAGTTTTGGAAGGGAAGGTGACACATTCTTATTTAACCTTATTTATAGATGGTTTTACATTTGATTTTTGAATAAACTACTCTTCCCTTTCTGCACTTTTAAGTTTTTAACGGACTACTCCTCCCTTTATCTGTTGTGGAAAGTGGTAGAAAATTTTGTAAGTTGCACCAAATTTCATAAGACACAAACGTCCAACTAAAAATGAGGTTAACTAAATTGAATTAGCAAACACTCAACTAGTGTAACATGCATTAATAGCATGAGCATTTCATTAAAAGTCTATATCAACTTATCAGATGTGTAGAGATGTGGGACTACTTATTTGATAAACCACATACAAGTATTACATTGCTTCATCATAATGAATTGAAACCTGGAACATCTTTGTGTTAAACAAGAAAATTTTATGGAAAGCATAGTGAGAAGGGATCATCTAAAATGAAGGAATTCCATAGCCACTAAAATCCATTTGTACCAAGTAATCAACAAAAATCATTTTAGAACTTCATTGGAAGACAATATACTACAACTTACTTCATTCAAATTTATGAATACTTCCAAATTTTTCCAATTTATAGAACACCAAAAGAAGGAAAACAATTTTACACTCCCTCAGAGATTTCTTCAAGAAATCATAGGCTTCTTCTCCCTACTTTTGTAACTATTTCTCAAAATGGTCTTTGTCAAAAAGAATTAATTGGCTACCACTCCCTACTTTTTGAACTGATGCTTAAAATATACCAATTTGAAAAAATATCCCCAAGGTGGGGAAAATGATTTTCTCAACATGTAAACACAATTTTATTCAACAATATATAAAATTTCTCCTTAAAAAATAGAATTGAGACCCAAAGCGGAGTCACAAAAAAAACTACCTTTTGACAAAAAAGAGAAAACCCTTGACATCTTTGCAGCCCTACAATTTAAAAAAAAAAGTGAGTTTAAAGAAATTTGCAATCATACTACACAACATTTAGCAAACATTGCTTGGTATTCCTAACAAAGATGAATGAGAGAGTAGTTCAGATTGCTCTCCTACAAGATCAATTGTACCTCATTTACACGAGGGTGAAGATCAAACTTCTCAAGTTTCATTGAAATTAGATAATGCAATTCCTAGATCGCCATACCCAGGAAGTGAAAATATTCTAGTAGGCACCTGTTATTAATGGTGAAAAGTTTGGGATCTCTTGTTCTATCAAGGATAGATCAAATGTCTTGTAGAAGCCTTCCATCTTTTAAAAATTACCCATCATTCCTTGTGGATGTTTCTAATTGAACTTAGGTTTGAGTATGAACTCCACGTGATGAACTATAACTGATTGAATGTTTGAAGATATTAAGTTGATGATCATGCAAGGCATTAAATCAGTTAATGTATTGTATTATCATTGATTTCAACTTGATATAATCTTTATGGTCATGGACATACTACCAAAGACTTCAAAGAACTGATGAATGAAAGGCTATGCTATCAGTAATGCATATAAGTCAAGTATTCACAAAGTGACTATATACACTGATAGAGTGCACATCAACAGACAAAGTAAAAGAGAAAATTCACAGTGTTACCCAATGAGAAAATGCACAAAATTATTGACGAGCAAAGTCATAGTGTTTCTTGATGACTAAAGCACCGATTAACCTAATGAAAAGAATCAAAGTGTTTCCTAACAGACGTAGATCACGAAGAAAAATGAAGTCACATTGATGGAATAGTCATTTATCATCGATGACTAACTGAAGTGTTGATTGATAGAACATAGAGTTCAAAAATGACAAAATGCTTAGCTGTCAAGAGCTAAAATAAGACTTAACTAGTACTTATCATTGTTTTAATTGACAAGATAAAGCTAGAGATAAGTAATGGGTTTAAAGTTTCTTTGTCCAGATGACAAGAAGATCTCTTTGAGATAAAACTAGAGTTTTTCTTTAAATCTAATTGGAAAAAATTATGGATCATGCCAAGATCAAGAAATCCAAGAAATGGTGAATCATGTCTATAAAGAGACAACCCAATTCATTACAAATTATGGGGTGAATAGAAGAGAAAATAGATGCTAAAGAGATTTTGAAGGCAAAGAAAGTCTTCATTCAGACCTGATCAACAAGCTGAGGAAAGAGCTAGATTCTGCAGACACCGACAAATAGTGAAACAACATCACAGAGTAGAATAGTGTGGAGAAAAGGTATTAAATTGATTATATTTATCAGAGAGGTAATGTACTTACAATAGATCTAAAAATCTACAATTCAAGTTGTATGTGTGAACAAATCACTTTAGTGTTTCATTTTAACCATTGAAGCATCAAGTCGCTTAACCAAGCAGGACTTAAAATTCTTTTACAATTGAGATACTTCCCAAGGAGTATCAAAAATTTTGATCATAGAAAGTAGCATTGGATATGCCCGATACCTATTGATAGGCCAAGTGAGTGTTTGATCAAGGATGGTAGCATTAGATGTCAGATACTAGGTGAAAAACTATCTTTTAAATCCTCTAACAAGGTCACACCTAATAGTGTGTTTGTAACCTTTAATAGGTTTCTCTCTTAACCGATCTCACTTTAGAAGAGTGAAAATTTGGGGTACCGGTCCTAGTGGTTTTTCTCTTAACAGGGTTTCCATGTTAAAAATCCATGTGTTATGTGTTTATGTTTCATTACTTTGTTGTTTTTCATTTCACATAAGATATTCTGGATTGATCGGTATACACTAGTTATTTACTGTGTTTCAGTAAATAGAAAGACTGCTTATCAGTAAACATACAGAAGAAGGTTTTACAAAGCATTTCGACAAGTAGAAATTTGATATAAGTATTTCAAGGCATTCATCTTGTAGGACTGAATATAACTATAGGCTTAAAAGTGGTAATAAGTTTTAAAGGGTTGATTTAAGGATTAATTTTTTAGGCCACTAATTCACCCCCCCCCCTCCTCAGTTATTACTAACAATTGGTATCAAATCTTGTGTACTTAGAAGGAAGGTTTTAAGACCAAAGATAAAGATCACAAGATGAATAGACGAGATGTGCCCAAGTTGAACAAAGACAACTTTGCTTCATTGCAAAGAAGAATAAGAATCCACTTATCAGGTATTGGAAATGATGTTACTCAATACTTAGATACTAAATATGTGTTGCCCATAGGAGCACCCATAGTTGATTAAATGAGAGACAAGCATGAGCACAACTGCATGATGATACAGCTTGCTTCCTCACTCTCTGATGTTACATTTGAAGATGTCAAAGCATTCAAAACTACAAAGTAGATGTGGGAAAAATTGAAGCTTGTACATGGTGGTGATATAAATGTTTTGAGAGCCAAGGTAGAAAGCCTTAGAGGAAATTTTGATGATCTCAGAATGAAAGAAGGTGAAAAAATCACACAATACAACATAAGAATCAAAGAGGTAGTCAATACAATCTGATGAGTTGGAGGTGTACTAGATGAGGATATAATGGTACATAAAATTCTAAGAACCTTACTTCCCACTTATGCTATTAGAGTATCTGCCATTAAAGAAATGAGAGCAGTATAAAATAGCAATGTGACTCTACACAGTTTGATTGGAAGACTTATTTTAGTTGAGATGAACAATTTTGATAATAGTGTCTTACTAAACATAGAGTCTGTATTCAAATATTTTTTGAGAATAAGTAAATCAAGTCATAAACACACTATGAGAAAAGATAATGATAGTGAAAGTGAAGAAGAAGATCTTGATGAAATTGAGGCACTTATGGCTAGAAGAATGTAGAGAGGCAAAGGTAAATACAAAGGTAAATTACCACTTGTGTTTTTTAATTGTAAAGAGATTGGAAACTTTTCTACAAGATGTCCTAACAGAAGAAAAGATGACAGAAGTAATGAAAGATTATTTGAAAAGAAGTATGATAGAGGTGATTACATAAGAAACCAAAAATTAGAAAGAAGAGATACCTGAGACTAAAAGGACAAAGGAAAGAAGGCCAGTTACCTAGCTAAACGCAAAGATGATACTGACACAAAATCTGATAAAGACATCGAGATGGTATTTGTGGCAGTAAAAGATGATTCAGATGATGATGAAGAAAGGTATGTAGAAACTGCACTCTTATCTAAAGTTAGTAAAAATGATGTCTGGATCATAGATAGTGGTTGCACTCACCACATGACCAGTGAAAAATAAACATTTGAGACTTTTGAATACTATAATGGTGGCTCAGTAAGAATGGGTAATGACACACCTTGTCCAGTTGAAGGTAGAGGAACTATAGTGTTGAATAACCTAATAAAATATGAAAATGCTTTTTGGGTGAAAGAATTGAATTATAATCTATCGAGTGTTTCTTAGTTAAATAATTTAGGTCACAGAGTAGCATTTGAAAATAAGAAGGCAAAGATCTTCAATGAATCAAGAAATCTGATTGGAACCGGTGAGTAGACAAAAGGTAACTTATTCTATCTGAATGATACTGACACCACTTTCTTAATGGCTAGAAATGAAGACATATGGTTGTGGCACAAAATATTGTGTCATGTAAACTTTGACAACATGATAAAGATAAGAAGAAAAAGAAACATAAGAGACTTACCGACGATGACCAAGCCTGACAATATCATGTGTAAGAATTATCAAAAAGGTAAGTTTACAAAGTATAGTTTCAAAATAGAAACCCATACATCTGATGCCATTCTAGAATTAGTCCATACTAATTTATGTGGACCCATGAGGAAAAAGAGTTATTATGGTGATAGATATTTTATTCTCTTTGTTGATGATTACTCTAGAATGATGACATTTATGTTTTTAAAAGATAAATCAGAAGCATTTAAGATGTCTAAATGGTACAAAGAAATGGTTGAGAAACAAAGTGGTAAAGAATTGAAATGCTTAAGATCAGATAGAGGAGGGGAATTTATTTCAGATGAATTCACTAACTTTTTTAATGAGCATGGAATCAAAAGATAGGTCTCTACACCAAGAACACCACAGAAAAATAGAATTGTTGAAAGAAGGAACAGATCCATAGTTTATTGTGCAAGGACACTAATGATAGAGAAAGGCATCACCCAAACCTTCTGAAGGGAAGCTATCAATACTACTATTTACACATTAAATAGAGTACAATTGAAGAAAGACACCAAGAAGACACCTTATGAGTTATGGTATGGTTACACACCCAATGTAAGTTACTTCAAAAATTTTGGTAGTCAATGTTATATCTTAAAAGATGATAGAAATAAAAAACTTGAATCCAAGAGTGATGAAGGAATATTTCTAGGTATTCCACCAAGAGCAAGGCTTATAAATGTCTCAATAAAGCCTCTAACAAAATTGTTGAAAGTGCAAATGTAAAGATAGATGAATTTAAAGAGAAGAATGAAAAGGATAGCACAAAAGAACTAGAGGACTATAACAAGTTTGTTTACAATGAATAACATGACACTCTACCTGACCAACAATGTAGAGCTCCCAAGAAATAGATCATTGCACCTGAGAATCAGGCTGAAAATATCGACAATCAGGATATTGCTCAAGATGATGTACAAAGTGATGGAGAACAGAATGAAGGAAAAAATGATGATCAAGATGATAGAAAAAGATCTGAACCTATACTGGCCAGATATGTCAGAAGGAACCATCCATAGAACCAAATTATTGGAGACAAGAAGGCTGGTATGAGAACTAGAAGTAAGTCTCTAAACACAAGATGTCTTATTTGTGAATATGAGTCAAAATATGTCAATGCTGCACTTGATAATAATCAATGGATAAGTGCTATGAATGAGGAAATTGAAAAGAATGAGAAAAAAAAGACATGGACACATGTACTGAGACTAGATGAAAAGAATGTCATCACCACAAAATGGATATTCAGGAATAAACTGAATGAGAATGGAGAAGTTACTAGAAATAAAGCATTACTAGTATGCAAGGGGTATGCACAAGGAGAAGGGATTGACTATGGAGAGACCTTTTCACCCATTGCTAGGCTTGAAGGAGTGAGAATACTACTTTCTTATGCTGCATTTAAAGGATTCAAGGTATATCAAATGCATGTAAATTTTGCATTCCTAAATGGAATACTTGAAGAAGAGGTATACATTGAGAAACCAGAAGGGTTTGTTGATACAAACAAGAGGGTCATAGTATGTAGACTACACAAAGCCTTGTATGGATTGAAACAAGCACCCTGAGCCTAGTATGAAAGACTTCATTCATATCTTATAAGTATTGGATTTGTAAGGACTAGTAAAAACAATAATCTTTATTTGAAGGAAGATACTGATGCTAACATTTTTTATTGCTGAGATATTTGTTGATGAAATTATATTTGGAGGCAATGATATGCTATGAAAATCATTTGCAAATGAAAGAAACAAAGAGTTTGAGATGTCTATGTTTGGAGAGATCAAGTTCTTTCTTGGTCTATGTTGACGGGGTTTTGCTGACCATGTCCGCCAACAGTCATAAGTTGTCACCAGGTTCCGGGGAAATCGGCCAACTCCACCTGCAAAGGCTGTCCGGGGGAAATAAATCCTCCGGGCATTCAAGCACCTGCGTGTCGGGTCATGACGGTGCAGGCTTGGTTGGGAGAGGTGACTATTTTTCAAGGGGGATAGCTGGTTTCTTCAACTCATCTTCTCTGGAGATTCGATCAAAGCAAGGTTTTCCCGAGCGTTCTATACTTAACAAATAAAGTGAAAAAGATCCTGTAGGGTTAGAAGCATTTCATCTAACTATAGTCATGATAAAATGTCTGGAACATCAATAATACTCTGGTAAAATACACTAAATATCAAAGGAACACATAACCATCAGTTAGCATTTTATCAGTAGCAAGAGGAAAGAGTTCATTAATCTACTTTAACATACCAGAGTAAAAGACATACAGAACATTAAAACATGAAATACCATTAACTCAGAAGCAGGAATGTCAACAACATCATTGCCAATAATTCTTCCTTCTTCATTAACATTCAGTCCAGCCAGCACTGGTGCGTAATACAATGGTGGCTCCAGGGGAGCATCTAACTACCAAGAACAGAACAATGGAGCATTGAGCTTTGCAACTAAAACTAGAAATTACTTTTCTATTGCTATGGACAACAAAATCATCAATTTCACTGACCCTTGGAAATGGGCCGATTTGCCTATTTATACAACTCTTTGCTAACCCTAACCCTATTTACATCATGTTTTAATAAAATACAATATCTGGGGGCTGGTACTACCTGCGCCACCCTAAAAAAGACCTGGAGATGGATAGGTCTGTCATGTCAGAAGAATAAGATAAGAATATACATCGGAATAATCGATCTCGGGAAGAGAACCAGGAAGGAGGAAGAAGAAAATAGGTCCCTCGAAGATCGAGGCTACATGCCTCTTAAATGGAAAATGCGGCACCCTGTCCCCAATGCACCAGATGTACCCTTGAGCGACACCTCGAGAAGACCACACTGTTAGAAGGCCAATTGTTAAGCCGATGCCTCTTGATGTGCCGAACTACCCTCTGACAGTCTTATTAACCACCTCTGAAAGTGACTGGTCGGCCCCAAGGACCGGGACACAGATCACTTTAAAGAATACAAAATTTTGGATCCGAGACTCCGGGATCCGGGAACTTACGTTCCAAAAAGAATAAAGAATACTCAATGTGAGTTTTTCCCCGGTCTCCAGAGAAAGCTTAAGGTTGCTTGTTATCATTGAAGGCGTGAAGGAGGCGGGAAATGTTGTCTTCATCTACACTCTTCAGGCTGGCCCTTCTGTGCCTGCCTACTTCAACTTGTTCTCCCAAATCCAAAACATTTTCTTTAAATTCACCTGCCATCCTTGCCGCGTCACAGCCCTTAAGTATTATTTTGGTTAATTTTTCCATTTGGGCCCCGTCTACCCCCTCCAAGGATTGATATCGGGATTGCATTATTTCATCAAAACTCCCCAAAACTGAATCTTTGAGGGTGTACGTATCTGTACTAAGGGGATCAGCCCCAGAAATCTATGTTACATAAGAATTGAATAAAGTAGAAGGATATTTTATGTTGTGTACCTTCTCTTGCAAGGACTCTACCAGTTGCTTGGTTACCTCCAATGTGAGGTCAAGTCTAGCATGCTGAATCCTTACAAAATCAAATGATTCCTCACCCAGAATTCTAGATTCAGAAATCATGTCCTCTCCCAAGGTGAGGAGCTCTTTGAGCTCTACCTTCCACGCCTGGTAATTTTTGGCGTCACTCTCCCAATGCTCAATGAGCACTTCCGCCTGATGGATAACTTGTCGGGCTGTGTACAAGTCTGGGAGAGTGGATGCTAGGAAACGCTAGGTTTTTCCTATCTGTAGGGCGACCCATTCATCTACAGCTTGGGCTTTCTTCTTCATTACTCACAGGGAGTCTATGTCACTCTGCAGTAGTTCTTCTGCTGTATACATCTCCGGAGGAGCGGCATTGAGGGGTCAGGCTAGCTCAGTAAGCAACCCCATAAGGTTTGCATTCTTCTCTTTTTTAGCCTTGAGCCTCTGAGCCTCCTTTTTATATTGGGCCTCTACTTCCCTTGCTGCTTCCTTCAGCAAATCTACCTCGCCTTGCTTTCCCCTTTTGCCCAGGGATACCTCTGCAACATTATAATTTGTGGGGTCTGCGGTTGCTTCATCAGCGTCTGGGGGAGGTGTTGCCACAATGGAAACTGTCTCTTCACCCGGCCCAGTTCATAGAGTATGAACTATCTGGGCCTTCTATGCCTTTGGCGGGGCCTTAGCTAGGGCCATCATTTCAGCCAGGGAGGGAGGAATCACCGATGCGTACTAAGCTTTTCTCTTTTTGCTCTCTACCAGCCACTGAGGTGGGAGAGGTGGCCTTCCTGCCAGAATTTGTTCTCCTGATTCTCTCCCGGTGTCCGATGGCTGTTGCTCCTCTTCAATGTGAACCTCATCCATTCGCCTCCCTGCCTCAACTCCTTTTGCAGCAGTATTTTCTTTGTTGATTTCCATCTCCTCAGCCTTGTCCTGTATGTCTATTGCTGGGTTCGGACCTTGGTGGGCTTCTTCGGGGATTTCTTCTTTGTGCTACCCTTCTCCCTTTTCTTCTTCTCCTACCAGATTTTCTTCTTCTGTCAGCAGTAGGGGAGGTATCGGGCCAAGATTTAGAGTTTGGGCCGCTGTGATAACCTGCCCGAAGGTTGCTCCTGGGAGTGGCCTAGGGAA
Organism: Thuja plicata; assembly: GCA_018584345.1. Classification (NCBI taxonomy): domain Eukaryota; kingdom Viridiplantae; phylum Streptophyta; class Pinopsida; order Cupressales; family Cupressaceae; genus Thuja; species Thuja plicata. Next base: position 82,854 of record MU225132.1, on the reverse strand, counting down.
CGTGGCAGCTAGTTTTTCGGTTATTCCTGAAGATCCAGGTCTGGGTCCCCTAGCAGATGCCATTTTTTCACCTATCTTTAGTTGGTCCACTCCCAGACCTTGTGTCTCTTGAGCCCCGGAGACAATTTCCAGTTTCAGCTCCTTTTCTTCTATCTCCTGCTCTTGGTCTTGCGCAGGTTCCTATTCCGGGTCCTCTTGGTCTGCAGCCTCTTGTTCTTTCTCTGGGACTTCTGTCCCTGCTTGTGTATCGTCCCCTTGCAAGTTGATGAAATCATCAGTTGCAAATATATCATCAAATTCCTCTTGCAGAGGGGGACTGGCTGGGACCTCTGCAGGCTCTACCTCTTTCTCCAGTTCTGGGGAACATAAAGAAAGGATCTCTACTTCTTGGGGGAGGGAAGCCCTTGGCACTGGTACCGGCTCTGCCTTAGCCTATTTGATGTGCTTCCTCTTCCTTCAGGTGACCAAAGGGGGTCCCGCATCTTTTATTGCCGCTGCTTCCAGCGGATCCACCCCCGTCACCTTGACCATTAAGGCTGCCAATAATGGGGAGGAAGGAGGACGAAGTTGCCCGGTCATTAATGGTGGGGTGGCCAACTTCATAATTAACTATTCCCTCATTTGTTGAGAAGCTGCCACCGATTGTTTTATTTTCTCCGCTATGGGGACTTCTTGCACGGAAGGGGTTGTAGCTATTTTCTTCCCTTTGTCTGCACCTTGCGAAGAAGTCCCGGCCCTCGGGGTCAATCTTGGTACTGGTGGTGGAGTTAGCTTTGGTGTTGGCTGGGCTGTCCGGCAAGTACTCCCGGGGCACACTTTCTTAAAGTAGGCATGGCTTCTCTCTAATACCTCCCGGGTGAAGTCTTCAATTGTGGGCTCTTCTTGGGCTGCCCAATTTACCAGAGAAAGAGCTCTTTTGTCGATCCCTTTTTCTTTGTACTGGGGATCTTCGGTGGGGGCAACGTCTGAGAAGTCAGCTGGGAATTTATGGAGCTGGAGCTTCTGCATCATTCCGGCTATCATGCTGACATAGTGCGTACTCTGCACCTCTACATCATCATTGCAATCTGCCCAGAAATCCTCCATATGTATTCGATGGGGCTCTAAAGCCTGGGGCAGTGCCGCTGCAATTCGGCCATGTGAATCAAAATTCTTCCGCTCCAGATAGTACTCCTGTAAGTTGTAACTTTTTAGTTCATTGTCTACCTCCTTCGCGGTGGCCAGACTGCATGTGTAGTTTCCACATGAGATTAGGAACAAGACGTTGGGGACCTTCTTAAGTGCAAAGAAGGTATGCAACTCCATCATTTGTCGGCAATATTCCAGCAGCACAATCTTGTCCCCATAGTGCCTAGGCAACAAGTAGGGTTTCCCGGAGAAGTCGGCGACCCTAATGTATGAGTGCTATTGGAATTGAACATAGTAGTGTCCATAACTACTGACCAATTTCATCACCTTGGTGGACAGGAGGTATCTAGCATCTCGGGTTGGTGTAAGCAGATGGTAGAAAACGAACATGTCATTTACTCGACAGAAACTAGGGAAATTGGCTTGCCATTGAATTTGTGGGAAATGGTCCCACGACGCCTTTTGTCCCGGGCCAATCCCGAGTACTCCGTCAGTGAGCAGGCCATGAGAGTGGGGCCTTTTTTGTGCCAGGGCCCAGAAAATGTAAGAAGACATATAGAACTTCTTCTTTTGGTTCAGTTGCCAGAACCCGGAATCAACATGATTAGAAATTATGGTGGCCCAGTCGAAGAATCCTTCCTTGGTGGCGATGCCAAGGAGGAAATAATACATCCATTTTGCAAATTCCTGTGCAGAGGGTTGCCCGAAGACCCGGGCCAATGCTATCATCCCCATCTGGATGCTCTAGTCTTTGAATTCAGAGTGGGGAATCTCTATCTTCATTATTTTTGGGTCCCTCTTTGGGACTTTGAGCCAATGGGTATTCAGGTACACCCAGGCAGCATCCTCCAGCTGTGTAAACTATTTCAAGGCATCCGTCTGTGTGACCACCGAGGCCTTAGCAAATTGTGGGATCCCCAGGCCCACTTGGAAGGTGACTGGGTCGAGAGACACTAGTGGAGTGGGGTATCCTGTGGGCTCCGCGGGCGCGAGCATGACGGCCCAGAAAGAAGAGTTATAGTGGCTCGCCAATGTTAGGATAAGCTCTGGAGATTGCACGGAGCACGGGAAACAGGCCGCTCGGAGAATTCCAGAGTTTCCAAAGTTGATCGCCAATGGATCTCCAGCCTATCGCTAGATGTGCATGATCTTTACTAGGGCCTGCATTTCTGCCCAAGTCCCGACACTGGTGTCGGTCATCAGTTTTACCTTGGACTCAATCTTTGAGCCCACAATCTCATTATCTTGTACAAACTTCATGGTGAGGGGCAGCTTTTCAAGGACCCTCTCCATTTTTGACTTTGCAGTGGCCCTAGTCTCTGTTGCGGTTGGCAGTTTCGGGCTTCTGGGCGGAGATGATGTGGATGCTTCAGACATGTTTGGAATATGAAGTCTGGGAACCTGCAATACAGGACAACCGTCAGAACATGTTTATCAAAAATAATTTATCTCGAAGTCTGGAGAACCCACCACCTTGACGTTTGCTTTCCTAAAAAGTTAGTATCATGCAAAGGCAACCGAAAAGCAAGTGTAAACTTTAGGTATCACACATCCAGGTCTGGGGATTTTATCACACTTGGTAAAGACATAGGATGGGTGGTGGTAAAAGACCCGAGGTCCAGAGAAATGACCGTTAGTAAAGAAGTATGAAAAGGCAAGTTGTCAAGCCCACGTGGATGCCACGTGCGTTGGCATTAAATAGATGTGATGGCGATGACGGTAGAGCCAACTGTCTGAACGCGTGAAAAGGGAAAGCCACTTGGCTGGAAGTAATTGTTTTCATGGGAAATAAATGGGGGGCCTGAAAGCCTTGATGGAGGAGAGAGAAAACCACCTATTTGAAACCAGCCGAGAGCCAAGTTTCAAACAGGTGGTTTTCTGCCTCGAAGCAAACTCGGAGGCAAAAAACTAGACAGAGAGGTGACTCGACCAGCTTGTCAAGCCACCCGAAAGGATATACATAGAGCCAAGGGATATACAAATGAAAACAAGGAGATATATACAAGGGTTACACACAGCTATGTACATATATACATGAATATACAATGTGAGACGACGCTCGTAAGAAAACCAGACAAAGAAAAATGCATATATACAACCATTTACATTATTTACGCAATTTACAGACTTTACAGAAACAACTTCCGCACAAAGAGCGGAAAACCCTCTGGCAGAGCCGACCCACCAACGGGCGGCAAAACCAGAAGACCAAAGACCAGACAAGATAGAGAAGAAAAATAAAACAACAACAAACCAAAACCAAGAAAACCCAAAGAAAAACCAGAAAGCGGAAGCGAAACGGGGAGGAGGGAAGGCAGAAACACCAACCTGAGAATGCAGAAGGTGGAGGAGGAGGAATGATTACCGAGGAAAACATGTAACAACCCGGGTCATCAAACTATAAGAATCACCACCACGAAGCGCTTGCACTTGCCTGAGAATGACAGAAGGTGCTAAGTTTCGATTACTACTAACTCTCTGCAAATGCTCTGCTAATCGCTTTAAAATTGCTCTAATTCGCTCTAAGGTTTTAATCATGATAAGTGTGAAAGTGAAAGATAAGACCTATTTATACCCACGGTAAAAAGGCAATCCTTTGCCTTCCTGCGATCTCCGGACAGGAAAAACCTCCAGACTCCGGGCCCGGGGATTCCTCGTGATGATATACCTAAGAACATCACGATGAAGAATCCCAGAGTTTGAAATCTGGTTCCCAACAAAAGGCAACCTCTAGGACCGGAGTCCCGGAGGAGAAAACCAAAACAACAAAATGACACGCAGGGGAAGAAAACCCTGGAGAAAGAAAACAAAAGGGAGAGAAAGACAAAGCAAAGTCCGCAAAGCAAAAGCAGGCAAAAGAAAAAAGGGGGGCCCAACATTTTGCACACAAAATGTAGGGACGGGGATGCAGGGCATAACAAATGGCGACTATCTGGGACAAATGCCTTACACATTTGAGAACTAAAGAATCTTTGGTTAGCAAAATTGGAACAAGCCGCTTTTCGAAGAGTCTGACAGGAAAAAGGGCAACGTATCTGAGAGAATCCAACCACGCAAGAGCCAGTCCATAGTCTTTCATCAGTGGTGTCGTGTGTGCTTTGGAAGGAAATCAAGCCAATGACCTTTGGGAGGAATAGAGAAGAGGCACTAATTACATTGAACCAGTCATCAATTTGTTCGTTTCCCCTGGAGACCGGACTTTCACCCCGCTTTTCCCCTTGTTATTTTATTTGTTCCTAGGTAGGGGAAGGCGGTACTTCTTTCACCATTAAGCTTAAGCTTAGCTAATTTTAATGGCGGTACTCCTTTCACCTATCCACCTATGTTTAGATATTTGAAGAGGGGATAAAGCTCCGGACCCAAGAGGAATTTCTTTAGATTTTCAAACGTGGGTAAACCAATCAGTATAGCCGATCTACCCTTAGTGTGTTTGATTACTTGTTCCTTGTATTATTATTTATGTTCACTAATTACTAGATTCTGGAAAAAAACACCCAATGGAGATTCTTCAAAATGTGCCATATCCTGCAAAATGAACCCCAGAGACCGGGTTGGTTCCACCAGGCTAAAGATAGATTCTAAAGTTCACCATACTGCAGACATTGTACCGGGGGCCAAAGTTATGCGAAGAATTCCAATTCCTGCAAGACGGAACAAAACACTGGGACCAGAAAGAAAACCAAAAGTGAAAACAAAAACAACCAAAGGGGACTGCCCCGGAGGACAGTTGAGAAGACTATTTACAAGGCAGGGTACCTCGCAATGAGACACCTGGAAGAGACATATTTACAAGCGGAAAGCTTTACATATAGTACAACTTAGGCCAACTCACCCTATTCAAAATAGTGTTTTAGGAACTGCCCATTAACAGGAAATGCGACAGGTTCCCCAGTCAGAGTGTTAAGGCGGTAAGTATTTGCCCCGTAGATTTCTGAGATCAAGTACGGTCTGAGCCAGAGCCGTTGAAACTTGGTGTGATTTCCTTTCTTCTCCTGGGCCTTGTCTCATAGAAGGACCAGATTCAAGATTTGAAAAGCCTTGTATTGGGCTCTTCTATCAAACCATCTTTTTATAACTGCTTGGTGATGCGTGAAATGTTCAAGGGCTACGTCTCGCTGTTCTTCCATTCACACCAGATTCAAGAGTTGAACCTCCATGATGTTGTCCCTGTTATTGAATTCCTGCATGAACTGTAATACTGGGATCTATAAATTGACTGGGAATATGGGGTTCTGGCCATAAACCAGGTGGAATGGTGACGTTCCTAGGGCAGCCTTAATATGAATGCGATCCACCCAGAGGGCAAATTTCATCTTTTGATGCCAATCCCATAGATTCTGTTCTAACAGATGTTTGATCACTTTAAGTAGATTCTTATTGGTTGATTCAGCGACACCATTCCCCTAGGGGTAATAGTTGCTGGAGAATTTCAGTGTGATCTTCTGATTATAGGTCCATTCGAGTAACTGTGCTGAAGAAAATGCCGGACCATTGTCAGATACTAAAGAGAAGGGCATTCCAAACCGTGTGACGATGTTTTCTTCCAAGAACTTGATAACTATGTCTGTCGTGTTGTTTTTGCATGGTATAGCTTCAGACCACTGAGTGCAGTAATCAGTGGCAGTAAGGATATATCAGTGGTTGGTAGACGAGTTGGGGTTGATCTCCCCGATGAATTCAAATGCCCATTGGGCAAAGGGTCTAGCCTTGTAGACTGGTTGTAGAGGCATAGCCGGGTTACGCTCGCGATGTGCTATAGTTTGACAAGTATGACATTTCCTAACGTGAGCGTAAATATCTTTGAAGACACAGGGCCAATAGTATCTGGCCTGAAGGATCTAATGGGCAGTGGCATCGGCTGAACCATGCCCTGTTCCAAACTGTCCATGGAATTCATCAATTATTCTTATAGCTTGGTCTCTGTCGATGCATCGGAGGTACACCCCCTCATAATTCCTGCGGTAAAGCGTGGAGCTTTTAATCATGAAGTGTGCGCTTTTCATCCGCAGGCTGTGGCATTTGTGGGGAGGCAACCCCTCCGGAAATTTTTTATTTAGTAACAAATATACCAAATCAGTATACCATGGGTCTTGGGTGATGGACTTCACTATGTAAGTCTGACATTCTATGCGGGGAGTCTCCTCTACCATCGCCCAACTTAGTCCTTGGCCACGGACAATTTTCATGGGCTGCATTTCTAAGTCATATTCCTAGAGGATGGCCATCCATTTCCCCCGTCTTTCACCCAATTCACTCTGCATCAGCAGAGATTTGACAGCCTGGTCCAGGATAATAGCATGCACTTTTCTTCGGAGAATATAATTCCAAAATTTCTTCATGGCGCGAACTAGAGCAAAGGCATGTTTCTCTAGTGACGAATATTAGACTTCGGCGTTCTTGAAGGGGGAACTCATGAAAGCTATTGGTCATTCCTCCCCTTCAACCTTTTGGGTCAACACTGCCACAACAGAATGCGGCGAAGCAAACAAGTATATGTAAAACAGGAGGGAATAGTCCGGGCTAGCCAGGACAGGCGCCTCCATTATTGTTTGTTTAATCTGAGCGAACGCCCGTTTTGCTTCAGAACTCCACTCAATTTTGGTATCCTTTTTCATCATCTCATTGAGTGGTTTAACTATTTCTACGAATCCCGTGATGAATCGTCATACAAAGTTGATTTTTCCAAAAAAAGATCGCATTTATTTCTTGCTGCTAGGCATCTGTAGATTCAGCAATGCCTCAACTCTATCAGGGTCGATGGACATACCCTTCTGAGAGACTATATGCCTGAGCAACTTCCCCTCAGTGACCCCAAATATGCAATTCTTAGGGTTGAGGGATATTCCATACCGGCGACACCTCTCACAGATCTGAGCGAGGTGGGCGGGATGATCACGCCTATCCCGGGAAATGATGGTCAAGTCATCCATGTAGATGATTTTGCACTGATTTACGATGCCCTCGAATGTAATGTCCATGGCTTTTTGAAATGTATCCCCTGCGTTGATCAAATCGAAGGGCATTCTCCTATATGCAAACATTCCCCACTTGGTGGTAAACATTGTTTTCTCTCTATCCTCATACTTGACCATGACCTGGTTGTATCCTGAGTATCCATCTAGGAAAGACATCATCTGGGATCCATTTACTATCTGCAACACCTCATCCAATGGGGGGAGAGGGTGATTATCTTTTTTAGATGCCTTATTCAAATTCTAGAAATCCACGCAAAGGCGGATCTTGCCATTCTTCTTCCTTACAGGGATCAGGTTGGCAACCCACGTAGTGTGCCAGATTGGAAAGATTATCTGTGTTGACAACAGTTTTTCTACCTCTTGACAAATTAGAGGTTCTATCAGGGGGTTGACCGGTCTTTGCTTTTGCCGAAAGGGCTTAGCATCTGGTTTTAGGGGAATAGTGTTGGTCATGATAGATGTATCATATGTTTTCAAGTCTTCATATCCCCAAGCAATCACATCAATGTATTCTCGGAGAACCGCGAGAATCTTCTCCTTCTCCTCAGGGGAGCAGGAGGTACCAATGTGGATGATCTTTTCTTCACCGGGCTGGCCGATGTTAACCTTTTCAAACTTTCCTCCCTCAGGGGAGGATGACACCTTCTCATGGGCTCGAGGGTCTGAGTCGAAGATTTGTTCTAGTGCAACCATTCCCTTGGGGATGGTGTTAGTGGGAAAGTCCATGATCCCATCGTCTTCATCACCCTGCCCAGTATCTTCATGGTCTCGTTCCTCCACTATCTAATCCTCAAAGACACCAACGTTGGCCATGAAGGCCAAGATATGCTGATCGTCCTCAAAAACTTGAAAGTGGGTAACATTATCTGGAATGGATGGGGTGGGGACCATCTCAACTGAGAATCTTCAGAGTCGTGAGCCGGCCATTGGCTCAAGTGTGCTGGCAGAAACGGCAAGGGCATCCGGGACATAATTCCGTCGCTGGGGAATGAGGTCAATGCCAAAGGCATCAAAATCTTTGATAAGGCTCCAAGCCCGATTGTGGTATGCAGCCAGCCTTTTTTTGTGACACGTGTATTGACTCCAGATTTGTTTAACAACCAACTCTGAATCACCTAGAGCCCAGAGGCAGGTGAAACCTTTCCTTAGTGCGTATAAGAGTCCAAGGACCAAAGCCTCATACTCCGTGACATTGTTCGTACAGTTAAACTGCAGCCTGTAGGACGTGATGAAGGATTTCCCTCACGGGTTGATTAATTCTACCCTGGCCCCGCAGCCTTGTTTGGATCGGGACCCATCAAACTTAAGGGTCCATAAGTTATTATTTGCAATCTGGGGCTGGGGAGTGGGAGTTTTCTTTGGATTATCGCTGGGAGACTTGGGGATTTCCTCCCGGATTGCCGGCGTGAAAGTAGAATTTTCCTCTGGAGTTTGGGTTTGGGATTCTTCGGGGGATGGCACCAAAGGAGCGCATCCCATAGGGACACTGGGTCCTGGGGAATCAGTTGCATGCTTTTTGTTTCAGAGGGTATAAAGGTGTCGGTTAGCGATCGAGAGACATGGCTCACACTCAAGTTCTGAATGTTTCTGGTAGTGCACTCGGCACCAAGCGCTAGATAGGAGTGTGGCAAGGGTTGCTGTGGCGCCTTGAGAGATGACTTCAACCCTCATCTTTTCTTTGAGATCTCGTTCTCTTTGAAGCACGACGGGATCCTCTCCGGGGATGAAATCGAATGTTAGGATTTCAAAGGGGTGGTATACCCCCAAAGAAGTCTTAGAGAAAAGGGCTTCATTGACCCTCCCAACTTTGGTAAGGGCCTATTTCATCTGGGGTTCACTTTCAACCTAGATCTGATTGGATTCTCCCTCCCATGGAAGCCATAAATGTGTGAAGTCGGTCGAGAAGTATACATTCAAGGACTTAGACTAATTCTGACTTAGTAACATCCTGTAGGTTTCTGGGATGTCCACCACTTGGATGTCAATGATGCTGGCTATCCTGGGGTCCTGGATAAGATGTATCTAGACATTTTTCAATTCCCCCACCATTTTCACAGCAGTTTTATCCAGTTGGATTACTGCACCATTAGACGGGGTGGGTTGGAGTCCGAGCTTCTGACAAATAGACAAAGGCATAATGTTACCCGAAGCTCCGGAATCTACTAGGCAATTATGTATATTTTTTCCGTAAATGTTCAGGCCTAGTAGGAAGGGAGGATCTTCATTGTTTCCTCAAAAGATAGCCGCATTAGTATCTTCGAAGGAGACGGTCTTGGGCAGGCGGCTAACTGCTTCTGGGCTCCCTAAAAGCTTCAGAAGAGACTTCTTCTACTCGGGACAGTTCAATAAAACCTCCATCAAGGTCATGGAGGTGGTGGTCTATTCTAACGCTTTCATAATATCGAACCTTCCTCCAGGGAACGAAAGATTTTCCTCCATTAGATCTTTTGCTTGGTTAGGGCTAGGACCTTTTGGAGGCGCGGGTCAATCAGTCACGTTATTCCAGGGAGGAGGAGTATCTTTGATAGGAGGTGTGGGCATGTAAGTGGTCCTTTACCAGCCTGACTCTGAGTGTTGTATGGAGTCCACGGGTTAGTAAAGGTGTTGGCCTCAAAGGGCGGGATAGATTCATCAAAGAATCCCTGAAATTTAGATTCTTCCTCATTTTCCCTGGAGGTTCTGAAGAAGATGGTATCACAGGTGAAGGCACTGTGGGTTGTTTCTTGGACAGGAGGCTCTGGGGGAGTAGCATCGTGCGACTGCTGCCTATCCAGCTTGGAGATCATGATGACCTTTTCCAAAGTGGCGCAATTTACCTCATTGTGCGAACCAGTATCGTATAATCTACACCAGTTAGTCATGGGCTGGAAGTATGCGACTGGTGTAAAATGGGATGGTCCAGCACCATTTTGGTTGGTGTTTTGGTTCGGAGGTGGGCCTCCAGCGTTTGCATTATTATTCCATTGTTGATTGGGCCTAGGCCCGTTGTTGAAGTTTCTTCCCCCGACATTGTTGTTTTGTTGGCCGGAAAAAATGTTCCCCCTCTGGGAATTTGAATTTTGTTGCACGTAGGACCCCGCCTTCAGTTGGCCCATGTCCATAGTCAGAGTGGACAACATTCGTTGGAGGGATTCAACCTCGGTGGTCAACTGAGTGTTAGTGTCACAATGTGATGGTTGTGGCTGTTGTTGGTTTTTCGGGAAGGCAGCAGGATTAACTGGAGTCAAGGGCGGTAATCCTCCAGCCACGGATGATTGGAAGAAGGGCACTCTGGATGGTTGTGTCTGAGTCTGTTGTGGCTGCTGCGGCTGGTTCCAAGGGAAGACTTCCAGACCCGGTGTGATTTGGGTCTAGGAAGGATAAACATACCGTGCCTACTGGTCTATCACGGGTGGCGGAGGATTCATTGCCATCAAGGGGGCACACGTTGCCAGATTGGGGTTGTATCCCCCAGCATACGCAGTTTCACCGGGGATCATGTTGAAGGGTGTATTCTGTCCAATCCCGCCTGGGGAATTGTTGAGACCACGGGACAACTCTAGGGCTAGGTTGTAGACTTTTTCCAAGGTATCCCAGTTGCCCGAGGCGGTCATTTTTCAAAGGAGAGTGGCAACAAAAGGGTCCATTGCATTAAGATAAGTCTGTATGGTTACGTCTGGAGATGGAATAAAAGGACCCATGCACCGCTTCAGGGCACGCTGGAACCTATGGTTAAATGCTGCAAGAGGTTCATTGGGCTCCTTTTTGATGGAGATGAACTAGGTATGGGACCAAGCTGGGTCCACGTGCATGCGAAAGGCAGCCAAGAAGGCGTCCTCCATGTCCTGCCAAGTGTTGATGGAGTTGGCAGGCAAGTTAAGGTACCAGTTCAACTCACTTTTTCCTAAGGACAGCGGGAACATACGGGTCACAAAATCTTCATGTTGGATCCGATGTTGATTCATGGTATCTTTGTATGCCTGTAAGTGTTCTTCTGTGGTCTGTGAGCCTAAGTGCTCATATCATGGGCAGATTTTCTCTGGGTGAGAGGGTAAATCATTGGTTGCGCTTGGAAAAGTGCCCATTAGGGACCCAGTGTTTCTGAAGTATGCTGCCATTGGGGGAACTATATGTTGGATAGTGCTTAGGGTACTCATTCCCGGGACTGTTTGGCGAGTTTGAGTATTCAGGGGTATGGTAGATCCCCAGACAATAGTGGCTGGTAGGAGTTTCAAGGTCCGTTTCTTTCGAGCAGGGGGCTCGAGCTCGACAAACTTTTCAGGATTCAGGGCAGACCTAAGAACTCTTTCAAATTTAGCTGGGGAAAAAGACCCAATCCCGCTGAAGGCTTGCCTCCTAAAACTACAACTCAGGGAACCCTCAGGAGGTGTAAAATTGGAATCTTGAGAGGGGGATGAGTTCATGCCCTCTTTCTAGTGCCAATTTCTATTGATGGGGTTTTGCTGACCGGGTCCGCCAACAGTCATAAGTTGTCACCAGGTTTTGGGGAAATTGGCCAATTCTGCCTACAAAGGCTGTCCGGGGGAAATAAATCCTCCAGGCCTTCAAGAACCTAGGTGTCGAGTCACAATGGTGCGAGGCGTGGTTGGGAGAGGTGACTATTTTTCGAGGGGGATAGCTGGTTTCTTCAACTCATCTTCTCCGGAGATTCGATCAAAGTAAGGTTTTCCCGAGCATTCTATACTTAAAAAATAAAGTGAAAAAGATCCTGTAGGGTTAGAAGCATTTCATCTAACTATAGTCATGCTAAAATGTCTGGAACATCAATAATATTCTGGTAAACTACACTAAATACTGAAGGAACACATAACCATCAGTTAGCATTTTATCAGTAGCAAGAGGAAAGAGTTTGTTAATCTACTTTAACATACCAGAGTAAAAGACATACATAACATTAAAACATGAAATACCATTAACTCAGAAGCAGGAATGTCAACAACATCATTGCCAAGAATTCTTCTTTCTTCATTAACATTCAGTCCAGCCAGCACTGGTGCGTAATACAATGGTGGCTCCAGGGGAGCATCTAACTACCAAGAATTGAACAATGGAGCATTGAGCTCTGTAACTAAAACCAGAAATTACTTTGCTATTTCTATGGACAATAAAATCATCAATTTTTCCGACCCTTGGAAATGGGCCGATTTGCTTATTTATATACTCTTTGCTAACCCTAACCCTATTTGAATCATGTTTTAATAAAATAAAATATCTGGGGGCCGGTACTACCTGTGCCACCCTACAAAAGACCTGGAGATGGAATAGGTCTGTCATGTCAGAAGACTAAGATAAGAATATACATTAGAAGAATCAGTCTTGGGAAGAGAACCAGGAAGGAGGAAGAAGAAAATAGGTCCCTCGAAGATTGAGGCTACATGCCTCTTAAATGGGAAATGCGGCGCCCTGTCCCCAATGCGCCAGATGTACCCTTGAGCGGCGCCTCGAGAAGACCACCCTATCAGAAGGCCAACTACCAAGCCGATGCCTCTTGATGTGCCCAACTACCCTCTGACAGTCTTATTAACCACCTCTGAAAGTGACCGGTCGGCCCCGGGGACCGGGACACGGATCACTTTAAAGAATACAAAATTTTGGATCTGGGACTCTGGGATCCAGGAACTTACATTCCAAAAAGAATAAAGAATACTCAATGTGAGTTTTTCCCCGGTCTCTGGAGAAAGCTTAAGGTTGCTTGTTATAGTTGAAGGCCTGAAGGAGGCGGGAAATGCCATCTTCATCTACACTCTTCAAGCTGGCCCTTCTGTGCCTGGCTACTTCAACTTGTTCACCCAACTCCGGAACATTTTCTTTAAATTCACCCGCCATCCTTGCCGCGTCATGGCCCTAAAGTATTATTTCAGTTAATTTTTCCATTTTAGCCCCATCTACCCCCTCCGGGGATTGATATCGGGATTGCATTATTTCATCAAAACTCCCCAAAACATAATCTTCGGGGGTGTACGTATCTGTACTAAGGGGATCAGCCCCGAAAATCTTTGTTACATAAGAATTGAATAAATTAGAAGGATATTTTATGTTGTGTACCTTCTCTTGCAAGGACTCTACCAGTTGCTTGGTTACCTCCAATGTGAGGTCAAGTCTGGCGTGCTGAATCCTTACAAAATCAAATGATTCCTCACCCATAATTTTAGATTTAGAAATCATGTCCTCTCCCAAGGTGAGGAGCTCTTTGAGCTCTACCTTCCACGCCTGGTAATTTTTGGCGTCACTCTCCCACTGCTCAATGAGTGCTTCCGCCTAATGGATAACTTGTCAGGCTGTGTACAAGTCTGGGAGAGTGGACACTAGGAAACGCCAGGTGTTTCCTATCTGTAGGGAGACCCACTCATCTACAGCCTGGGCCTTCTTCTTCATTACTCGCAGGGAGTCTATGTCACTCTACGGTAGTTCTTCTGCTGTAGAGGTCTCTGGAGGAGTGGCATTGAGGGGTCGGGCCAGCTCAATAAGCAACCCCATAAGGTTTGCATTCTTCTCTTTTTCAGCCTTTAGCCTCTGGGCCTCCTTTTTATATCGGGCCTCTACTGCCCTTACTGCTTACTTTAGAAAATCTACCTCGCCTTGCTTTCCCCTTTTGCCTAGGGATACCACTGCAACATTATAATCTGTGGGGTCTGCGGTTGCTTCATCGACGTCTGGGGGAGGTGTTGCCACAACGGAAACTATCTCTCCGCCTGGCCCAGTTTGTAGAGTATGAACTGTCTGGGCCTTCTTTGCCTTTGGCAGGGCCTAAGCTAGGGCCATCATTTTGGCCAGGGAGGGAGGAATCACCGGTGTGTACCGAGCTTTTCTCTTTTTTCTCTCTACTAGCCACTGAGATGGGAGAGGTGGCCTTCCTGTCAGAATTTGTTCTCCTGATTCTCTCCCGGTGTTCGGTGGCTGTTGCTCCTCTTCAATGTGAACCTCATCCATTCCTCTCCCTGCCTCAACTTCTTTTGCAGCAGTATTTTCTTTGTCGATTTCCATCTCCTCAGCCTTGTCTTGTATGTCTATTGCTGGGTCTGAACCTTGGTGGACTTCTTTGGGGATTTCTTCTTCGTGCTACCCTTCTCCCTTTTCTTCTTCTCCTACTGGAGTTTCTTCTTCTGTCAGCAGTAGGGGAGGTATCGGGCCAATATTTAGAGTTTAGGACACTATGATAACCTACTCGAAGGTTACTCCCGGGACTGGCCTTGGGAACGTGCCAGCTAGTTTTACAGTTATTCCCAAAGATCTGGGTCTGGGTCCCCTAGCGGATGCCATTTTTTCACCTGTCTTTAGTTGGTCCACTCCTGGACCTTGCGTCTCTTGAGCCCCGGAGACAATTTCTGGTTCTAGCTCCTTTTCTTCTATCTCCTGCTCTTGCTCTTACACAGGTTCCTATTCTGGGTCCTCTTGGTCTGTAGCCTCTTGTTCTTTCTCCGGGACTTCTGTCCCTGCTTGTGTATTGTCCCCTTGCAAGTTTCCAAAATCATCGGTTGCAAATATATCATCAAATTCCTCTTGCAGAGGGGGACTGGCTGGGACCTCTGCAGGCTCTACCTCTTTCTCTGGTTCTGGGGAACTGGAAGAAAGGATCTCTACTTCTTGGGGGAGGGAAGCCCTTAGCGCTAGTACCGGCTCTATCTTAGCCTGTTTGATGTGCTTCATCTTCCTCTGGGTGACCAAAGGGGGTCCCGCATCTTTTATTGCCACTGCTTCCAGCGGATCCACCCCCGTTGCCTTAACCATTAAGGCTGCCAATGACGAGGAGGAAGGAGGATGAAGTGGCATGGTCATTAATGGTGGGGTGGCCAGCTTCGTAATTAACTGTTCCCTCATTTGCTGAAAAGCTACCACCGATTGTTTTATTTGCTCCACTATGGGGACTTCTTGTGCGGAAGGGGTTGTAGCTATTTTCTTCCCTTTGTCTACACCTTGCGAAGAAGTCCCGGCCCCCGGGGTCAATCTTGGTTCTGGTGGTGGAGTTAGCTTTGGTGCCGGCTGGGCTGTCCGGCGAGTACTCTCGGGGCACACTTTCTTGAAGTAGGTGTGGCTTCGCTCTACTACCTCCCGGGTGAAGTCTTCAATTGTGGGCTCTTCTTGGGCTGCCTAATTTACTGGAGGAAGAGCTCTTTTGTCGATCTATTTTTCTTTGTACTTGGGATCTTTGGTGGGGGCGGCGTCTGAGAAGTTGGCTCAGAATTTCTGGAGCCAGAGCTTCTGCATCATTCCGGCTGTCATCCTGACATAGTGCCTGCTCCGCACCTCCACATCATCTTGGCAATCTGCCCAGAAATCCTCCATATGTATTTGATGGGGCTCTGAAGCCCAGGGCAGTGCCGCTGCAATTTGGCCATGCGGATCAAAATTCTTCCGCACCAGATAGAACTCCTGTAAGTTGTAACTTTTTAGTTCATTATCTGCCTCCTTCGCGGCGGCGAGACTGCATGTGTAGTTCCCACATGAGTTTGGGAATGAGACGTTGGGGACCTTCTTAAGTGCAAAGAAGGTATGCAACTCCATCATTTGCCAGCAATATTCCAGCAGCACGATCTTGTCCCCACAGTGCCTGGGCAACAAGTAGGGTTTCCCGGAGAAGCTGACGACCCTAATGTGTGAGTACTGTTGGATTTGAACATAGTACTGTCCATAACTACTAACCAATTTCATCGCCTCGGTGGACAGGTGGTATCCGGCATCCTGGGTTGGTGTAAGCAGATGGTAGTAAACGAACACGTCATTTACTCGGCAGAAACTAGGGAAACTGGCTTCCCATTGAATTTGTGGGAAATGGTCCCACGGCGCCTTTTTTCCTGGGCCAATCCCGAGTACTCCGTCAGTGAGCAGGCCATGAGAGTGGGGCCTTTGTTGTGCCAGGGCCCAAAAAATGTAAGAAGACATATAGAACTTCTTCTTTTGGTTCAGTTGCCAGAACCTGGAATCAACATGATTGGAAATTATGGTGGCCCAGTCGAAGAATCCTTCCTTGGTGGCGATGCCAAGGAGGAAATAATACATCAATTTTTCAAATTCCTAGGCGGAGGGTTGCCCAAAGACTTGGGCCAATGCTATCATCCCCATCTGGATGCTCTCTTTTAATTTAGAGTGAGGAATCTCTATCTTCATTCTTTTTGGGTCCCTCTTTTGGACTTTGAGCCAATGGGTATTCAGGTACACCTAGGCAGCATCCTCCAGCTGTGTAAACTGTTTCAAGGCATCAGTCTGTGTGACCACCGAGGCCTTGGAAAATTGTGGGATCCCCAGGCCCACTTGGAAGGTGACTGGGTCAAGAGACACCAGTGGAGTGGGGTATCCTGTGGGCTCCGCGGGCGCGACCATGACGGCCCAAACAGAAGAGTTGTAGTGGCTTGCCAATATTAGGATAAGCTCTGGAGATTGCACGGAGCACAGGAAACAGGCCGCTCGGAGAAGTCCAGAGTTCTCGAAGTTGATCGCCAATGGATCTCCAACCTGTCGCTGGATGTGCATGATCTTTACCAGGGCCTACATTTCTGCCCAAGTCCCGACACTGGTGTCGGTCATCAGTTTTACCTTGGACTCAATATTTGAGCCCACAATCTCATTATCTTGTACAAACTTCATGGTGAGGGGCAGCTTTGCCAGGGCCCTCTCCATTTTTTTCTTTGGGGTGGCCCTAGTCTCTGTTGCGGTTGGCAGTTTCAGGCTTCCAGGTGGAGATGATGCGGATGCTTCAGACATGTTTGGAATATGAAGTCCGGGAACCTGCAAGACAGGACGACTGTCAAAACATGTTTATCAAAAATAATTTATCCCGAAGTCCGGAGAACCCACCACCTTGACGTTTGCTTTCCTGAAAAGTTAGTATCATGCAAAGGCAACCAAAAAGCAAGTGTAAACTTTAGGTATCACACATCTAGGTCCGGGGATTTTATCACACTTGGTAAAGACATAGGATGGGTGGTGGTAAAAGACCCAAGGTTCAGAGAAATGACCGTTAGTAAAGAAGTATGAAAAGGCAAGTTGTCAAGCCCACGTGGATGCCACGTGCGTTGGCATTAAATAGATGTGATGGCGATGACGGCGGAGCCAACTGTCTGAACGCACGAAAAGGGAAAGCCACTTGGCTAGAAGTAATTGCGTGCATGGGAAATAAATGGGGGGCCTAACAGCCTTGATGGAGGAGAGAGAAAACTGCCTGTTTGAAACCAGCCGAGAGCTGAGTTTCAAACAGGTGGTTTTCTGCCTCAAAGCGAACTCGGAGGTGAAAAACCAGACAGAGAGGTGACTCAACCAGCTTGTCAAGCCACCTAGAAGGATATACATAGATCCATGGGATATACACACAAAAATGAGGAGATATATATAGGGGTTACACATAGCTATGTACATATATACATGAATATACAATGTGAGACGACGCTCGCAAGAAAACCAGACAAAGAAAAATGCATATATACAACCATTTACATTATTTACGCAATTTACAGACTTTACAGAAACAACTTCCGCACAGAGAGCGGACAACCCTATGGCAGAGCCGACCCACCAATGGGCGGAAAAACCAGAAGACCATAGACCAGACAAGACAGAGAAGCAAAACAAAACAACAAAAAACCAAAACCAAGCAAACCCAAAGAAAAACCAGAAAGCGGAAGAAAAACGGGGAGGAGGGAAGGAAGAAACACCAACCTGAGAATGCAGAAGGCGGAGGAGGAGGAATGATTACCGAGGAAAACCTGTAACAACCCAGGTCGTCAAACTATCAGAATCACCACCACGAAGCGCTTGCACTTTCTTGAGAATGACAGAAGGTGTTAAGCTTCAATTACTACTAACTCTCTACAAATTCTTTGCTAATCACTTTAAAATTGCTCTAATTCTCTCTAAGGTTTTAATCACGGTAAGTGTGAAAGTGACAGATAAGACCTATTTATACCCGTGGTAAAAAGGCAATCCTCCGCCTTCCGGCGATCTCCGGACAGGAAAAACCTCCAGACTCCAGGCCTGGGGCTTCCTTGTGATGATATACCTAAGAACATCATGATGAAGAATCCCGAAGTCTGGAATCCGGTTCCCAACAAAAGGCAACCTCCAGGACCAGAGTCCCGGAGGAGAAAACCAAAACAACAAAATGACACGCCGGGGAAGAAAACCCCGGAGAAAGAAAACAAAAGGGAAAGAAAGACAAAGCAAAGCCCGCAAAGCAAAAGCAGGCAAAAGAAAAAAGGGGGACCCAACATTTTGCACACAAAATGTAGGGACGGGGATGCAGGGCATAACAGTCTACAGATCATGCAATAAGATGAAGGTGTTTTCATTACACAATCTAAATACATCAAGGAAGTGCTAAAAATATTCAAGATGGAAGATTATGAACTAGTTGGAACACCGATGGCAACTGGATGTAAGCTGACAAAGAAGGAAAAGTCATCAGACGTAAATCAGACTTTGTATAGATCAATGATTGGAAAACTCATGTATGTTGTACATACTAGACCAGATATTGCACATGTAGTAGGAATAGTTGCAAGATTGTTTGCTAATCCCAGGGAATCACATATGACTGTTGTGAAAATAATGCTAAGATATCTGAAGAATACTGAGGAATATGGCTTATGGTATAGAAGGGAAGGAAAATTTGAACTTAAGGTCTTTATCGATGCTGATTGGGCTGGAAATATTGATGACCAGAAGAGCACAACTGGAGGAGCATTCTTCATGGGTGATAGACTTGTCACATGGATTAGCAAGAAGCAAGGATGTATCTCTCAGTCTACTACTACAAACTGCTCAAATATTGCATGCATCAAACATTTACTAGAAGGTATGCATATGAAAATTCTTGAACCAGTAATTATGTATTGTGATAATACTAGTGTATTAAACATTTCCAAGAACCTAGTCATGCATGCTAAAATAAAGCATAGTGCTATCAAGTATCATTATTTGAGAGTACAAGTTCAAGAAAAGGAGGTGATACTTGAGTATGTACAATGAAATGAAAAATTAGCTGATATCTTCACCAAGCCACTACCCGAGGATGCATTTGAGTACTTGAGAAAGAGACTAGGGGTCAAACCCTTGTCTACTAGTCAGTAAAATGACTAGAAGGCTGCATCAACCTAAATATTATCAGAATATCATTCATGTTGATGCAAGCAGAGAGATGGACTTCAAAGATATATCTATACACAACAAGGTATTTATCTACTCTGAGCACCAGAGTTTTTGTATTACCAATGGATTGGCAAATTCAAGGAGTATATTATGGATACAAAGGATTTGTTTGACATTACTGTCAAAATAATTTGTTTGGCATTGTTGTCAAAGGGAGAGATTATATCCATTATCGCCTCAAAGATCCATTATCACTTTAGGAATAGATTATATCCATGGGAGAGATTATACATTAGGGAGAGATTATATCCATCAAATTATCCAGAGGGAGAGGTGTAACAAGAAAGGGAGAGTACATAGAAAGGGAGAGAATTGTTGACAAAAGACATAACAAAAAAGGAGAAAAGTGAAAGGGAGATAGTTTGACACAAGAGAAGAAAACATCACATCAAAGAAAGAAATATTCTACATCCATCTAGTAAAGGGATTGAAGACAAAAAGAAAGATGAAAGAATCAAATCTAAGCTATATGAACTTACTGAGGACCGTATATTTGTATCGGTTATTGTACATAAGATTGGTAGTTTGATGAACTTCAAATGTTATATTTCATATTGTATTAGTAATAATATAGTGTGATAATGTAGTGTGTTTCCATCAATAACAAAGGGAGAGATTGATGAACTATAACTGATTGAATGTTTCAAGATATTAAGTTGATGATCATGCCATGCATTAAATCAGTTAATGTATTGTATTGTCATTGATGTCAACTTGATATAATCTATATGGTCATGGACATACTGCCAAAGAATTAAAAGAACCAATGAATCAAAGGCTATGCTATAAGTAATGCATATAAGTCAAGTATTCACAAAGTGCCTGTATACACCAATAGAGTGCACATCGACAGATAGAGTAAAAGAGAAAAGTCATAGTGTTACCCGACGATAAAATGCACAGCATTACCAACGAGCAAAGTCACAGTGTTTCCCGACGAGCAAAGCACAGAGTAACCCAACGAAAAGAATCACAGTGTTGCCCAATGGACAGAGATCATGAAGATAACTAAATTCACATCAACAGAATAGTGAGTTATCACCGATGACTAACTGAAGTGTTGAGCGACAGAATAGAGAGTTCAGAAATGAAAAAATTCTTAGCTATCAAGAGCTAAAAATAGACTTAACCGATACTTAACATTGTTTTAATCGACAAGATAAATCTGGAAAGAATCACAGTGTTGCCTGATGGACAAAGATCATGAAGACAACTGAAGTCACATCGACAGAACAGTGATTTATCACCGATGACTAACTGAAGTATTGACCGACATAACAGAGAGTTCAGAAATGACAAAATGCTTAGCTATCAAGAGCTAAAAATAGACTTAACCAATACTTAACATTTTTTTAATTGACAAGATAAATCCGGAGATAAGTAATGGATTTAAAGCTTCTTTGTCCAGTTGGCAAGAAGATCTCTTTGAGATAAAACTGGAGTTTTGCTTTAAATCTAATTGGTGAGAATTGTGGATCACACCAAGATCAAGAAATACAAGAAATGATGAATCATCTCTATAAAGAGACAACCCAATTCATTACGAATTGTGGGGTGAAGAGAAGACAAAATAGAAGCTGAAGAGATTATCAAGGAGAAGAAAGTCTTCATTCAGACCTGATCAATAAGCTAAGAAAAGAGATAGATTTTGTAGACAACAAAGAATAGTGAAACAACATCACAGAGAAGAACAGTGTGGAGCAAAGGTATTAAATTGATTATATTGATTAGAGAGGTAATGTACTTACAATAGATCTAAAAATCAGCAATTCAAGTTGTATGTGTGAATAGATCACTTTAGAGTTTTAGTTTAACCATTGAAGCATCAAGTCTCTTAATCGAGTAGGACTTAAAAGTCTTCTACAATTGAGATAAATCCCAAAGAGTATCAAAAAGTTTGATAATAGAAAGTAGCATTGGATATGCCCGATACCTATTGACAGACCAAGTGAGTGTTTGATCAAGGATGGTAGCATTAGATGTCAGATACTAGGTGACAAACTATCTTTTAAATCCTCTAACAAGGTCACACCTAATAGTGTGTTTGTAACCTTTAATAGGGTTGGCTCTTAACCGAGCTCACTTTAAAAGAGTGAAAATTTGGGGTACTAGTCCTAGTATTCTGGATTGATCGGTATACACTATTTATTTACTGTGTTTTGGCAAATAGAAATACTTCTTATTGGTAAACATATAGAAGAAGGTTTTACAAAACATTCTAACAGGTAGAAATTTGATATAAGTATTTCAAGGCATTCATCTTGTAGAACTGAATATAACTAGAGGCTTGAAAGTGGTAATAAGTTTTAAAGGGTTGATTTAAGTATTAATTTTTGAGGTCACTGATTCACCCCACCTTTATCTATTACTAACACTAGGAGCTTAATAAGAGGAATGAACTAGCTTCCAATGTAATCGAGAGGATGTGAAATCAGAAGAAAAAAAAATGTGCCTACTTTGTATATCCCTATTCTTCATAGAAACAATAGAATATTAGTGGGCATTGATCACTAGTAGGGGCCTTAAGCCCATGACTACATATGAAGAAGTGAGTCTCAACCTAACATGCTTGAAAATCCTAAAAATACCTTTGTGAGTAATGAAGTACTTCCAAATGTCTCATTGTGCTCAAGAGTTATATTTGGTGAAGGTTTGTCTTTTTTAGTATCTGAAAACACAGTGTGAAGGAAATGTGGATTAGTTATTTGACTTTCCAAACACTTCCAGTGGAAAAGTCCCAATTATTGAGTCATGTATTTTTCTAGCGTGGGCAATTTTACAACATAGTATTTCACCTATAAAAGAATTGGGTATGATGCACATATTATTGTTAAGGTAGATGATTATTATAATGATTTGTAGGGCTAACATTTGAGAAAACAAAAAATCAAAATAAATTTCCAGGAATGAGTATCTTGTATTAGCTCATATTTTTAGACCTTCTGAGATACCTTAAAGTACCAATCCAAAAATATTATCTCATTATTCATAAATGAATAGAATTGAACTAATAATAGTTTCAACTTTATTGAATATTGATTCACATGACTCGAGTGGCAAAGATTTAGAAAATGAAATGTCAGTCAGTAATTAGTTATCCCATGAGGGTGAGATATCTCATCCTATTGGGTGTGAATTGATTCCTTTTATACCTAAGATGTAACATGAACAAGGAAAAAAGTTTGTTAATGTACATTTTGTTCCTTGATCAATAAATAAGTTAAATAATGTAATATGTGTATCAGTTGTAGAACAACTACGCAAATTGCCCCTTGTAGAAAGGGACAAACCGCAACCAACAAATATTGTATAATTGAATTTATTGATGACATTATTTTTCCATTAGTATGCAAACAACACTTTTGGTAAGCATACACCAAAAGAAAGGACAAAGAGAAATCCAAAAATCAGATATAAAGAGATCACCAAAAAATGCTAAGCACAAAGAAAACTGATGACACAATTTTGTGTGTAAACCAAAAATGTAAAGTCATAAGGATAAAGAGGAACCCGAAAGTGGAAATTGATAATCAGGATATAGTGCAACCCAAGAGACAGTCAAAGAGAAAACCAAGAGAATAACTCAAGAAAGGAACCCAAAAGATAGTCAAATGATTTCAAAGCATAACCGAAAGTCAGTTGTAGCCCACAAGAAGTGGATCTGACCTCCACGTCAGATAAAATAGTCATGTTATATTTATATAATATTGATTTGTTTTTAAAACCAATTCTTTATCGACAAGAAACATTAATGTAAGTTCTTTAATCAATCTAAATGATTTAAAACACATAGACTAGGAGATCAAGGTAAAGTTGTAAACCTGTGATCTTAGAGTTAACATTGTTTTACTTGAAACTTCATTAGGTCAATTTGTCTTATAAATAGAATATGTAATCATTCATTACTATGCATGAGAGAGGGATGGGAAAGGATATGATAGGATGAATGAAGCATATGAGCACACCTATGGATCAGAT
This sequence comes from Thuja plicata, assembly GCA_018584345.1. Classification (NCBI taxonomy): domain Eukaryota; kingdom Viridiplantae; phylum Streptophyta; class Pinopsida; order Cupressales; family Cupressaceae; genus Thuja; species Thuja plicata. Next base: position 59,635 of record MU225132.1, on the reverse strand, counting down.
CGAAAGTTTCACGAACCAGAACAATAAAAGGTGAATTTGGTTAGCAAGAACCAAGAACAGAGATTACCAAGCATCAGAGGTATTATCCAATCACATTAGGTGATATACTTATTCATGTAATCTTAAATGAATCTATAATCAAAAATAGGAGATTGCATACACTAGGTCAAATTGTAATTTTTTTTCATTCTAACAAGTGAAGAAAAGTCTAAAAATCCTTTCAAGGAAGGTGGATTTAACAGTCCAACTATATATCTCTTAACCGAGTGCACACTCAATAATGTTGCTAAAGCTCTTAAATAAGTAGAATTTAATAGGTATCCATAGATAATCTTAACCAGGTAGATCATCAGAAGTGATCATATTGTAAGCCTTAACTGGCCCCTTCTAATATGCAGATAGTGAAGAATTTTTGGGTGCCATCCCCACCACAATTTTTACTTTCTAACAGGAGTTTTCTGTGATATCATATCTTGTGTTATGTGTCAATTAATTTCATGAATGTTCACATGTATGGTTAAGTTTATGAATTGGTATATCTTGCATCAAGATAGTATAGAATAGATGGTTGGATAAACATTTGATAACTTAAAAGATAAAGGTTACAAGATACAAAATTTTTAGAGCTACTGATTCACCCCTCCCCTCTCAGTACACACTTCCCATTGATTCCAAAAATTGGTATCAGAGCTAAGTCTCTTTGGAAAATATTAAAGGCTTAAGAGAAGAGATCATACAATGGAGAAGTACAGACTTGACAAGAATATTGAGAATAAGAAGCTAGAAATTCAGATCTTCTATGAGCAGTATAAAGAAGCTAGAATATATATGAGACAATTTTTAGATGAAAGAAAGATTATGGCATCTCGGTGTAATGAAAAAAATTATCATGAGGAAGAGATACCAGATTTCTTTGAGACTTCAGGATCAACTACAAGCAAAGCATCAGACACATAAGAAGAAAGCATCACAAACCTAACTCAAATCAATCAACATCTAGATGGAAAAGTGAAATCTTTGCAAATCGGTCAAGAGACACAGATGGTAAGAATGACTGATGTCATGAACAGTGCTAGACAAGCTGAGAAAGAAAGAACACTAGCTATTGATGACACAAGGAAGATTAAAAAAAAGCTACAAGAGAAAGAGTGTGAAATAAAAAGACTTACAGAGCATCACCATGAGATTACAAATTAGATTATTGTTATGAGTCAAGAGGCAAACAAAATGAATGTTGAACTCATTGAAAGAATAGAAGGTATTGGTGAGCTAAGGGATGAGAATGAAAAGTTGAAACATGAAATAAAAATTCAGAAGTAGCATAATGAAATTATCAAGAAAGCTGAAGAAAGAAATAAAAGAATGGATGATTTTATTGAAGGACAACAAAACCGGTCTAGGTTTTACAGAGAATGGAGAATCACCCAATCAAGCTGATCCAAAGAATTTCTATGTAAATTGAAGACCAAGAAAGATGACATGCAATCACTGTGGAAAGCAAGGCCACACATCAAATGTATGCAAAGGAAAATCAAAAGGTATTCCTAAATCCACATCTTCATTCATAGAATTTGTTATAAATGAAACAAGAAAGGACATAAAGCTTATGAATGTAAGTTTGAGATGAAACAACCAAAGAAGGAAACCTACATGGACAAATAATGTCCTACATGCAAAATGATTGGGCACACAACTCTTGAATGGTAGAAAAACAAGAAGCAAGAATGGAAGCCTAAAGGTCAAGAAGCTCCCTATCAACCAAAAAGAGTTGGTAACTAGTATGTATAGGATTACAAAACATGGACAAATTGTACAACATGTGGAAGATTTTCTCACATTGTCATAAAGTTGGTCATCTCAAGAAAGACTACAGAGACCGAATGACAAAGACCAACACATATCCCAATGGAAATACCATTGAAGACATCCAGAGAATGAGATATATAATTTGGAGAAAATTTTCAAAGAATGATGAAGCTAGACCGAGCAATGCAAATGGTGACACCCCATCCAATGGATCTGGTGACATCACCACCCCCACCTAAGTAGAATGAGTAAGTATTGAACTACATTACACTATGTATTGCTTTACATCAGGTCCATAATATGTTTATGAAATCCCAAAATAGCATAAGTAAAGATGCATCATGGTATTACTTGTTAAAATCTGTGATAACTACGCTATCAGGTAATACATATCGATATCCGTCAGTATACACTAAAAGTTTAAACTACCTACACTTACTAAAGAGCATCGATTAACATGAGAAAGAAAAGTTTCTAGTGTAAAGTAAGACTCGTTGGTAATCAAGCAAAGTGAAAATGTTTTTTGCAACACCAAAACTCATCCGTAAAAGAAAAGAGTTAAATGACTACCCTGAAACATCATGTTGTCACCAAAGAGAAGTTAATATTCAAACCAACGAACTCCATCTTCAAACACGGAGGAGTTGTTGAGCATTAATGACTCTCTTTTTAGGGAAAATACCTATAAAAGGATGAAAAAAAGGGCTTCATTGTTCACCATGACCAGAGCATAGCGACGAGAGTGAAAATTGAGAAAACAATAATCATCATCACATAGTGAATTCAACTCAACCAGAGCACTCCAATAGATTAGTAATCATTGTAGGTGTAAAAAGTAGGTTACTAGGCCAACTAAGAACTCTATTTACGCATTTTTTAGAAAGCCCTAAATTTCTCTAAAATAATGGCCACGACCTAAAGAACCACCAAACAAAAGAGCATCAAGAAGGATGAGGTTAAACTCGTCAAGAATTCTGTGTGTAGGAAACCACATTACAATATTTACGCTAAGGTTGCTTCACAAACCGACAATGTTGGAGAATTCTCATGAATACTAGCTAGGGTTTTTCTCATTGAAGACATGCGAGCTTACATCCAATGCAATATTGCAAAAATCGGCAATTTTGAGGTATAACAAGCTTACAAGAAGTTGTGTAATGAACATGGATCCATAAGAGAAAAACACAAACACATAAAGGTGAAAGGGCTCACTAATTCCCTATTGTTCCAAAAGGCATTCAAAACTGAGTGGATTCAGTTAGTACTTAGCCAAATGAACAATCACAAACTATGGATGGATGAGCCTAAGATGATAATCTGAGATGTTATCCATGCAGTCACCGGTTACCCTATAACCAAAAAGGTAAAATAATTAAAACATCCACCCAAGGCTGAGATTGACAAAAATAGTAGAGCAAAGTGTGATGGTAGAGGACTGAAGGTATCTACTATAACTGATGATGAACTTAAATTTGGAGCATGTGTTCTAGGTTATAAATTCTTCCAAGCAAGCATGATGAACATCATAGCATCCGGTGCAGTAGATACAACTGCAGTAGATACAACATACAAGATTGTGAAGAAAGGAACTCAATTGCATTTTTCAGCACTTCTACTGAGCTAGCTAGAAGAAAAAATGAGGACTATAAGAAATGCTAAGACAAATACATGTAAGTTTGGATCACTTATCATGTGCATTTTCTTCTAGTTTCAAGAAACATTTCCATCAGTAGGAGATGTAAAATGGGATTCCACTAAACTAGTCACCATGAAAACTAGTGAATACATAACATCACTGAGGGACAACTTTGAAACAGTCATGGATGAATACTTTACAGGATTCAAGAACCGAATGCAGAAAAGGGTAAGGATCCTCGAACAACTTATCGAGAAATTCAAAGATGATATATGTTTTATGGTTGACACCGACCACACATACATCAAACCTGCTCCACTGAGGACAACATGGTTACAACCTTTGGATTATGAGGTAAATATTGATCAAGCATCCAAGGAAATTGATGCATTGATAAATGAATCATTAGACAAGAAATAACCAAAGTTTGGAACTTATGAGGAGGCAAAATCAAGAATCAAATCTAGCCTGGTTGTAAAGAAAATAGTCAGGAAAAAGGATAAAATGGTCAAGAACCTAAAGAAAATTCTATCGGAAATAGAATAAGAAAGATGGCAGGAAAAATAAATTGAACAAGAATAAGAAGCTAACAAGGAGGAAGAGACCAAAGGATAGTCACCCATCAGTGAAGCTAAAGAAAAGAATGACTCCGAGGCTATAGAGTCAGATTAACCACCCCCTCCACCAACAAAGAAGGAAAGAACCACATCTTATTTTAGGACAAGAAGCCAAACAACAAAGGACTCAACTCCTTCAACCTTGAAAAATGGAAAATTTAGAACCTACAAAAGGAAACCAACCACATAGAAAAGAGGTTCATCAAAAAGAAGAATGTTCATTCAAACAAGGGAAGACATTGAGGACACCGAGAAAGATGAAGGTGTAGAAGTAGAAAAGATTAAGGTTCAAGAAAGCATTGATGAGGTATGTAAATCTATTGAAAATTTAGGATCTATTATAGATTCTAAGATCAGAAGATGGATAAAATATGATCAACTCAAAAGACAATCAACTAATTTTAGAGCATAACCAACCATCAAAAACTGATAGTCAGTTGCCGCCCGCAAAAAGTGGATCTGACCTCCACGTCAGATAAAATAGTCATGTTTTATTTATAGAGTCTTGATTTGTTTTTAATACCATTTCTTTAGGAACAAGAAACATGAATGTAAGTGCTTTAATCAGTCTAAGTGATTTAAAATTCATAGACTAGGAGATCAAGGTAAAGTTGTAAACCTGTGATCTTAGAGTTAACATCATTTTACATGAAACTTCATTAGGTCAATCTATCTTATAAATATACTATGCAATCATTCATTACTTTGCATGAGAGAGGGATGAGAAAGGATATGAGAGGGTGAATGAATCATACAAGCACACCTATGGATCAGATTGAAAGTTTCATGAACCAGAACAATGAAAGGTGAATTTGGTTAGCAAGAACCAAGAATAGAGATTACCGAGCATCAGAGGTACTATTCAATCACTTTAGGTGATATACTTATTCATGTAATCTTAAATGGATCTGTAATTAGCAATAGGATATTGCATATACTAGGTCAAATTGTAATTTTTTGTCATTCTAACAAGTGAAGCAAAGTGTAAAAATCCTTTCAAGGGAGGTGGATTTAACAGTCCAACTATAAATCTCTTAACCGAGTGCACACTCAACAGTTTTACTAAAGCTCTTAACTGAGTAGACTTTAATAGGTCTCGACAGATGCTCTAAACCAGGTAGATCATCAGAAATGATCAAATTCTAAGCCTTAACCAGCCCCACCATAGTTTTTACTTCCTAACATGAGTTTTATGCGATATCATATCTTGTGTTATGTGTCAATTACTTTCATGAATGTTTCTATGAATTTTCACATGTACGTTTAAGTTTATGAATTGATATATCTTGCATCAAGATAGTATAGAATAGATGGTTGGATAAATATTTGATAACTTCAAGGATAAAGGTTAAAAGATACAAAAGTTTTAGAGGTACTGATTTACCCCTCCCCTCTTAGTACACACTTCCCATTAATTCCAACATTTCCCACCTAAAATTTGAGAGCCAAGTCAAAATAATTCTTGGACAATTGATACCCTATTTGTAAGTTTCAATGGGTATAGGATTTCAAAATTAAATATCTTGGTATTTACAAATTCCTATAGAGTGTGTTGCAGTGGCTCTATACATTGTCAGAGAAGTGAGAAAATTTGTATTGTTTGTTGAATTCCACCATTTACTTTGCAACCCAGGTTACATTTTCTTTGTTCATGAGGTGTTTTACTTGTGGGGTTTCCTACCATTTCCTATGTTAAATTTGTACAAACTTTGATTTTGATTCAAAAAATTTATTGTCATTTGAAAAATATTCTAATCCTTTGAAAAAAAGTAGTAGTTTTTGTTGAATTGTATATTTCTCTATTTGATCTCATCCAATTAATCTAGAAAAATGAATCATTACTAAATTCTTAATCTCTTACAAAGAGAAAAATTATAAGTAAGGTGGGAAATGTTGATGTGATTATGTACAAGAACATTGAGGCTCCTCTGTTTGTATTGATAGTTAGGATGCTTGTCATATATTCATATTAATCTTTCCTAGATAAAATTAGAAGTACGCAACTTGGTATTAATCTGAGAATAGAACAATATGTAAAAATACAAGTGTTGGATATGTCATATGTATATGAAATATGCTTAGTAGATATTCCTCAAAGATTCACAATAGAATAGAGCAGGATCCTTAGATGGAGCATTTGATTATAGAATACAATAAGCACAAATAAAATATCATAGGTAGAATATGAGTTTAGAGTGTATGTTTTCAAAGTTGAAAAGAGATTTGAAAATGAAGAATTGAATTTCTTACTATACAAGCTAAATAGAGAACAACAAAAAGAGTCATTTGTAGACACTAAAATTTGATGGGTCAAAATCAAAACAAATGGAGTGGTATAGGGGTTGAATTGATGACTCATAGAAGGATATCTTATCTTCCAACATTTAAATTACATTTCTATTGGACTACTAATGTTGTTGAATATAAGCCTTCATTCAAGGTTTGAAATTTGGTGTAAAAAGGTGAAAATAGTAACTACAACATCACTACTAAGATATTACAACAAACTTGCAATTTTTTTCAAGTATAGCTCACAGAAATTTTGTCAAATAGTTGGAAAGCAATGATTTATTCAATATTTCTAATCTAAATACTCATAGTAGCTGCAATTAATTCACAAATATTTTTCAATTAACGCACAAATAGTTTGGCAAAAGAACAGACACTTTTCATTCATTGATATCCCCAATAAATTATATAGTCAAATCTGACCTCAAAATGGTGGACCAAAATCTATTGCAAGTTGCTAGAGGTTGAGAGAGGCTTAATCTAACCCTTCCCAAAAATTTCCTCTCTCCACAATGTTGTTACAAACATACCTAGAACTTCTTCTCTACTGAAAAATGGTGTGAAATTACATGGTTGATGCCCAAATTCATTGTAACCCACCTAAAATAGATGTATGGGGTTGAAATAATGATATGATTTGGTGTTAGAACATCAAAATGATAGCCTCAGGTAGTGAACTTCTAAATTTGTCACACATTTCTTTTGGGTACTATTATCAGTAATCAATGATGCTAGGGCTACTAAATGGTGGCTAGAAGTTAGTGCCCAAGTCTCTTAAATAAATGGAGCAGCTATTTCAACATAAAATCATGCCTTCTTCTTAACTCAACAGACAAATAGAATAGGGATGATAAATAAACCAATAAATTCTTCTTTAAACCATTAATAAATGTAATTAGAAATCTGACCAATAATTTCATCTTTAAATTCCTACTATTGCTCTGATATGATTTGCAAGTAAATTATCTATATTGATGAATATCAACCTTCAATCTATGATAGTATTGGAAACCAAATAAAATAAAATTGTAAATGATATTTCAATTCTTTACAATTCTCTTCCACCTACCAATGTCAATTTCAATGTCGTCTCATCCACCTACCAATGAGTTTTCCAAATCCTTTGATTCATCTTCCCCATGAAGAACCCACAAAGTATAATCCCACTTAATTATTGATCAAATAAGGATTTTATTTAGCCATGTAAAGCTACAAAAACTTCTACTTATGTTTAAATGGATTGCAAGTTCAAAACTAATGTCATGTTTTAGTTAGGATTATGAAAAACAATCACATTCAGGACCTCTATAAAAATCCTAACAGACAAAATATAATGCCTTTCTCTGTAATAATTACATGAGAAATTTGTAGTGGATCCTCTAATCAAAAGATAAATGGGTACCTACATGGGCATAATATTGTGGGCCTGCATATCAAATCAATGGAATCCATGGCTTCAAAGATGACATTCTTATTGTTAGGAAAAATGGAGAGATTTATTAGTGATGTTAATGAGAAGACAAAGCTTGAACACCTACCTCAAGTCATGGCTTCCATATGCCAAGCTTCCAAATTGAGCTCTAGCTTCACAACAGAAGAACCCTCTTCACGCACACAACTTGATCTACCATAGTTAGGGCCCTTGTTGCGCATTCAGCTCGATCACAAAAATTAGAAATGAACCTTTCTTTTTTTTTTGTTTATAATCACGCGGGTGTCAAAATTATGATGGCACTGTCACTATTACGATAGCATTGGGGGCACTTTCAAAAAAACACAAAAATTACACACAAATGGTAGTGTCATTGCAAATTGGTGTCAAAATTTGACCCCAAATGTTGTAGTGAAATATTACTTATAAGATCCTTCTAGAGACAAACCCAAAGAACTTATGTCATATCCAAAGAATTATTTCATTTGATCCTAGATTAAAACTAAGGACTAATGACATATAATGAGACAAATTCCATGTAATGAATCAGAAGATTCACAACTCAATAGGTAAGCACCAAGGAGAGACTTAAATCTAAAAGATTGTATTAATTACAAAGAATCCAACTTCAATTCCAAAATGTTTCAAAACATATGCCACTTCAACAAACACAAAATATTAGAAAATTTCTATTCTATAATGATACTCTCTAGATATACATCTACTATACCCACTGGAAATAGTAAAAAATTCTAAGCCTTATGTTACTTGCCCAAATTTCCAGCCCTTCTAAATGATCTTGGAAGTCCTTTTATAGGCTAAGGACTACAACAAGCTTTGGATCATTTAGGGTTATGGATTAAAAAATTGAAAATATTACATGACATAAGCAATTAATTCATTTCAAAAATCAATCCACTCTGTCATCAGCAATTGAAAACATTCCTTTGATTTAGTTTGTTGAAGAATCTGAAATAGCCGCCATCCACCTTGGAAACTGAAGAACAATACCCTGTCATAGGAATAATGAATGAAATGTCTGGTTTTTCATTAATTACCCTTTAACCCTTAAAAAATTTAGAAAGTTGGTTATCCTTTCTTGAAAATATTAGGACCCTAAGAACATATCTGATCTTCACTTATACAATTCTGGAAAAGACACTTCACTGATGGCGAAGACACAGAAGGATAAAAAAAGGTTGAAAACTGATTAACAAGTCAATCAGAAACCCTAAAGAGATAATCTTTGCATAAATTCATTTATAAAAACCAAAATTTCCTTCATACAACATCCAATAGCTATCCAAACCAAGCCCAAAATATCAAATTCCTTAATTAAATGCTCTGTGACATGACAACACAATTCACCACTTAAAAACCCTAAGAAATAGATTTGAAAATTTTAAAATTTGATACAATGGCTACACTTGGCATAGAATTCAGCATCAATGATCAAGATTTGAATCTTTTTTATCTTTAAAACCAAGCCATAGATCTTCTTTTAAGTCACCCAGGCATGAAGATCCAATTTGGACATGCGGTAGGCAAGCACGATGCGTTGAACAATAACTACCTTCATCTTTGTTCTTGAGCCATAGTTCCCATCATCCAATGAAAACTAACTTGACTGCACTTTTCCTTTAATCTTCCTTTGAACCAAGCAACATAATCCTTTGTATCTCTAAATTGCTATATGAAAGTCTTAACTATGGTTTGATCACAAGAATTAGTGATAAAGCATATCTCTAGGTTGTTGAGTAAAAGTCTTAACTCTAGCTCCATTATGAGATTTAGTGAAAACCCTAGATCTTCTAAGTTTCTTGGACACATGTCTACATCTTGTCACATGTTAGTGTTGCATCTCTCGATCACTAAATACTTTTCTTGACTTTGAATTTATCTAGAGATTCAGCACAAGCTCCATATCTTAGTCTTGATCAATGATATGCATGTGATCTCAGAAAAATTTTCCTAACTGAAGTTAGATCATGAGATTCAGAGACAAGGCTATCTCTAAATCACCGAATACATGACTTAACCCAACTTAAATCACAAAATCTAGTGACAACCATTTGATCACAATAGCATCTACAGTTCTCGCTGAATCTCCAGATCCTTTGAAACTTATCCACAACATTATGAGATTCAGCAACAACATAAAATGTTAAGTCAAACCTTTATCACCAGATCTCCAGATGTTAAAGACTTAACTGTGATCATTATGAGATTAGGAGACAATCATTGGATCAAATTGTTGAATACTTTACTAGCTTCAATCTCGATAGGACACGCGAGAAATGGGCGCATTGCCTTGAAGACTAATTTCCTTTCATATTTCTAATTAAGGTGTAACACAAACCCTAGATGATACTTGATTTGATGGTGAATGAAGGTGGCCACTAACAATTGAAACATGCTAACCCCACAAGCTATGAGAAGGACATGCGACACCTTGTTGCTATGCCTTGATGAGTAAAGTAGAGGCATCTTTGCATTTGAGGAAACACGCCTGCTATTGGATTAAGATAGACTTTCTTAGGCAGATGGAAAAAATAAAGTATGTCGGGGACTTAAAACTTAGGAAAAATTAAAAGGGAACCCTGCTTAGGAAATAAATACATGGCCCTGTCAACAACTTTAGACACATGAATTAACTCACTTAAGTGATATGCAAAGGTAACTCAAAATCATAACAAGACCATGAGTCTTATATTTTTAGGGTTTTTCATGGAAATGAACCAAGGTTTTAAGCATAGAGATGATTAGACAATGCAAAACCAAAAGAAAATGACTAGAACCATAAAATTTTAAATAGTGCTAACACCATCCTCATTCACATCAGTAACTACACAAGAAGATATACTATAGCGGGTGGTGCACATATGCTTAATGGGATGGGTTGTGCCAAATGGTGGATATGTTGATGACGGAGGTGTCATAGGTGCATAACCATCCTCTAGTCTGACTAATTGTGTGCCATGTTGAACAGTGACATCTTTCAATGATGGAGCTGCTTGAAGAGATTGTAAGTCCATAGATGCCTTCAAGGATATTGGGATCGTGACAAGAATCATGGTTTTAGGATTTATTCGCCTCCTATGTTGTGGGTCTACAATACTATAGGTCATAGTTCTATCATGCACAAAGCCTCGTCCTCTACCCTGGAACTCCTAGATGTCAAAGTAATTTTGCTTCAAGCCGAGGATAAACTCACAATATAGATTTCTCAAACAATATAGAGGCACCTCCACTTGTTACAAGGTGGTTGGTCAAAGACCATATACCACCTATTCCAAAAAAGTTGCTTTCACCTAAGCATGCACATACCAATGTATAGGAAACCTAGACATATCAGTAAGTAGGTTGTTACTTAGGATTGGTGAAAAGAGAACATATGTCATCTTTAAGTATGTCATTTATTTTCACCTCATCATATGACAACCCATACACATCAAATCCAAGACATCTCTCCCTCCATGAACCCCATTTTGTAACATGTCTAGATACCTTATTTGTACTCTTCGCCATTGTTTCTAGGGTTGTGGCGAGGGATGAATGGTTCTCATGACTAGAGGACCTCAACCTATTCACTAATATAAAAATTTGGGCAATGTTTTGTATTAGGTGATTGATAAGATCCTCTTGTGTGGCATGTACACAATCCGTTGGAGGACATAAAGGGTTTTGGGGTGGTGGTGGTTGTTTAGGAGTAGTATTTTGAGGGTTTTTTTTTTTTGGAGAAGTGTCTTGAGGGTTTTCTTGTTGCTCATGTGTAATGTTTTCAGAGTTTTATTGTGTTGGTTATGCATGAAGAGCTCTTTGTTGTCTCTTTTGTTGTTGGGGATTATTTTCAGAATCTGACATCAAATTAATGAAAAAAAACTTAAATCAATTTAAAAACCCTAATTCAATTAAAATGAAAACAAAAATAATAAAAACAACAAATAATTACATGTTTGACAGTGTGGAATGGTTTCAAATTTATCTAAAAGTTGAGAAAATGTAATTCAATTAGGAACACGCTCAGGTTATAGTATTTTTTGGATACCTCAAGTCATTTCCTATCGTATTTGGGCATTAGAAATGAGCCTTCCCAAGGGTTCAAAAAAACATACAGTTCTTCATAACCCATGCATGTTATGAAGAAATTTTAGTTCTTCATAATGAGATTGGGTTATGAAGAACTTTATATATTTTTTAATAGTATGTTTTAGGTTTGGTGTTGCCAAGCCAAAGAATTTTGAATTTCAAATAACTTGCATAGGATTTGCAAAATTTTGAGTTTTTTTTTTTCATGTGGCCACTTTTTTTACCAACAAATGGTGCAATTACCCAAATTTCTCACCTAACCTCACTTTCATGAGTATCTTATCAACAAGAGATGATGTAGGAGACCTATTTATTAGGTATCAAGAAGTGGAAAAAACTTCAGCCTAAAAATTCTATTCTAGTTCAACACCACTCATCATACTCCTAACCTTCTCCATCAAGGTCATGTTCATTCTTTATGAAACTCCATTTTGTTGTGGAGAATACAAAGTTGTCTTTTGTCTCTCAATACAGAAATATTTAAAAAAAGTGTGAAAATCATTGGAGCAATATTCACTGCCATTATCTATCCTTAAACATTTTATCTTCTTTCGAAACTGCAACTCAACCATTGTTTTAAAAATTTGAAACAACTGAAAACTTCAGCATTACTCTTAAGAAAATAAACCCATATTCTTCTAATCAAATCATCAATGAAATAAAAATAGTAAACTAATTTATCAATAGAAGGAACATCAACTAGAACAAATACATTCAAATGGATTAGATCCATAACACATGAAGACTTATGAGAACTTGAGTAAAATGGAATGTAATTTTTTCACATAAATACAATGCTCACAAAAATCAAATTCAAGATTGCAATCATTCAACCCATCAACAAGGTTCTTATTTTTAAAGATCCATAGACCCTTCTCACCTATGTGGATGAGTCTCTGGTGCCATAACACTATCTTCTTAGTAGGAAGCTTTAATTCACTAAACAGAGCACCCTTGGGTACCCAAAATCCATGACCATCTACTGAAAGAGAAAACCTCTCCTTTTTCAAAGGAGTAGTCTTTGTCACAATCTTTTTAGAAGTGTTATTGCACTCAATTGTGCATGCATCAAGCTGGTACAATGTACACAATATTCTTCCTTTTTCTATCACCATATCACCTCTCACCATTTTCAAACCTACTTTAGAAAAATGTAAACGTACACTTAGATCTATTAATTTACTAACATATAATAAATTTCTTGCTAGTCCTGGGAAATAGAAGACATCATCAAATCATCTAACTCACAATCAAAAAATTTCACATGAACACTTCCACGACCAACAATATCAAGAAAATACTTATCACCCAAAAAAACCTTACCACCACAAAACTTTTCATATGTACTAAACCAACTTCTATTAGGATTCATGTGCAAAGACTTACGTGAGTCATTCAATTACCATGCATTGTCACTTGCATGAGTTGTTAGAATAGTCCCAAAAGATAACTGAGAGGGGGGTGAATCAGTTATCAGCCAATTTAATTTTTTCTCTTATTAACTTTAGAATATAATAAATTAAATACATATTTAGATAAAACAATAGACAACACTTCAATTTGGTTATGGGGAAACCAAATGGTAAAAACCCCGATGGGAAATAGTACCCACAATGAACTATACTTGTTTAAAGTAATCCCCGCTAGAAGATATTTCAACCCTGTTAGGAGTTGTACTTTACAATGCAATAAGTATAGTGACCTGGTTAAGGGTCTGACCCTGTTAAGAGTCTTTTACAAATAACCTTGTTAGGGGTGAGGACTCACTGTCCAAAAGCTCACTTCTTCAATGGTGAAGGCTACAACCTTCTATAGAACAAATATGCACTATATCTGATGATGAACTATAGAGTAGACCTACTGTCTTGATTAGTTCCAATGTATTGTAATCTTAAACTGCTTCTTCACATAGACCCTTGATGAATGAACCAGAACTGATATTCTGTTCTTTACACTTTCTATCTCCTTTCATATCATTCACACTTAGCGTATCACAAATGAATTTCTATAAGTATCTTCCTCAAAGTAGAAGGTCATTTCGTCTCTTGGAAACACTTCAACAACATCTTTGTCGGCTTAACTAAGCATGCAAACAATATTAAGTCCATGCAGTACAAACTAAAGAGACGCAACACTTAACTAAGTCGGCTTCACCAAATCATCTCAAATAGCACGATCCTGATGTTACATGATAGGCACATTTAACCAAACATAGTTAACTCATAGATAATCATGAATATACACATGCATATGTTGAAGATAGGTGTAACTCAAGAAAAACGTTAAATACGTCAGCTCTAAACAAGTACTCTTCTAGAACTGTAACTGCCAATAACTGAATTACACAACTTGACTAAAACATCATATCTAAGTCTGCGTGTATGAACATAACATGCTAAATACATCTACAACCTGAATATATCCATGCAAGGCTTTATATCATCAGTCTGATAAATACATACAGAATCACTACTGTATATTATATGTTGTCATCAATGATAAACATACAATCAATCAACTACATAGAAACAAATCTCCAACAATCTCCCCCTTTGACATTGATGGCAACATATGATATTAAAAACATCTTCAGCACATGGTGTCTTCTTTCTTTTGCAATCTTCTCATTATTCTCATCAAGGATTCCTTTGCACTACTTCAGTTCTTTTGACTATTTTTATACCCCCCTAGAGTATATGCTCCCCCTTACTATATACTCCCCCTTTGACATCAATGGAAAAGGGTGCCATGAACCATAAGGCACAAGTACTACTCCAAAAGTAGAGTAGTCAACCATTCATCAGTCACTAAGGACTGATGTTCTTGATACTTTATCTGATCAGACTCAGGAAAGGGAATTACTCCCAACTTCTCCCTGAGATACTCAAAAGTATCTATTTCTAAAGGTTTTGTGAAAATATCTGCCAACTATTCTTTGGTACTCACATAGTCCAATTTCACTTCTTTGTCTACAACCTTTTCTCTTAGAAAATGGTACTTGATCTCTATGTGTTTTGTATTTGTGTGCATCATAGGGTTCTTAGACATGTTAATAGTACTAGTGTTATCACAGTGAATAAAAATTGGATAATCAACCTGAATACCAAAGTCTTTAACCATCTGCTTGATCCAAACCATAGTTGAGCAATTCCATGCTGCTGTAACATATTTAGCTTATGTTGTTGACTGAGAAATACAGTTCTGCTTCTTTCTTATTCAGGAAACCAACCTATCTCCAATAAATGTTGCTCCTCCTAAAGTACTCTTCCTATCATCAATACAACCTTCCCAGTCTGCATCTATATACACATGAAGTTGTACATTCTCTAATTTAGGATACCATATACCAAAGTCTATAGTTCCCTTTAGATATCTAAATATCCTCTTGATTGCCATTAGGTGATTCTACTTGGGTTCAGCTACAAATCTTCCAACAATGCCGACTGCATTAGATATGTTAGGTCTAGATTGATTTAGATAAATGAGTTTTCCAATCATAGATTTGTAAAATGTCTTATCAACTGCTGTGGAATCATCATCTTTTGAAAGATTTCTTCCTATTATCAATGGGGTACATACTGGCTTACAGTCTTCCATCTTAAAGTTATTCAATATTTCCTTCACATATTTTGACTAATTAATGAATATACCTTTATCTGTCTGCTTTACATTTAGTCCCAAAAAGTGTTTTATAGGACCAATCATGCTCATTTCAAATTCATTCTACATTTCTTTTGCAAATGCTACACTAAGCTTGTCATTACCTCCAAAGATAATATCATTAACAAATATGGCAACTAGTAGTAATCCATTAGGTGTCTCTCTTGTGAATAAGTTACAATTTACTACACCTTTCTTGAATCTAATCTTAGTAAGATAACCATCAAGTCTCTCATACCAAGCTCTTGGGGCCTGTTTAAGACCATAGAGTGTTTTCTTCAATCTACATACCATGTCTGGTTTATCTGAAAGATTAAATCCTTCAGGTTGTTCAATGTAGACTTCTTCCTTCAAGTCACCATTCAAAAAGGTTAACTTTACATCCATTTGATAAACTTTAAAGTCTTTGAATGTTGCATAGGCCAAGAACAATTTTATGGCTTCTAGTCTACTCACAGGGGAAAATGTATCAGTGTAGTTTATTCCTTCTCTCTATGCATATCCTTTACAAACCAATCTTTCTTTGTTTCTTACTACTGTACCTTCTTCATTCATCTTGTTTATGAAGATCCACTTTGTTCCAATCACATTTTTGTCACTAGGTCTAGGAACCAATTCTCATGTCTCATTCTTAATTATCTAATCCAATTCTTCTTTCATTGCATTCTTCCAATCAAAATCATTACAAGCATCTTCAACACTTAAAGGTTCAATCTGTGAAAGTAAACATACCTCTTCATCCATTGTTAGACTCTTTGCTTTTGATTTGGTCAAACACTACTACTCTGATCTCCAATGATATCATCTTTAGAGTGGTATCTAGATATGAATTTAGGAACCTTAGGTGTTACTTCTTCTGTAATCTATGATTCTTCTCTTCTTGATTCATGGTCATTGCATGAGACATCAATGCAATCAAACATTTCTTCAATAATAGTATTTTTACTGCTAGGCCTAGGTTCATCTTCAATCATAGGTGCATATTCATAGTACCTTTCTTGGACCATGAACTTTTCATCAATCTTTACACGAGTACTTTCAATTATCTTCTTAAGTCTTAAGTTGAAACATTTGTATGCTTTGCTTTTAGTAGAGTAACCAAGGAATATACCTTCATCGCTTCTTGCATCAAACTTACCGACACCATCATCTATCTTGATGTAGCACTTGCTGCCAAAGATTCTGAAATATTTTACTATAGGTACATTACCAAACCAAAGTTCATAAGGTGTTTTTTCCACACATGTCCTTAGTTGTTCTCTATTGATAGTATAGACTATTGTATTGTTTCCATCTCTTTAATAGGTGTGCACAACTTTTCCTTCAATCATAATAGTGTGTGATGTATCAAGTATAATCCTATTCCTCCTTTCTACAATCCCATTCTACTGTGGGGTTCTAGGAGCACTCAACTATCTTTTTATTCCATGTTCTTCACAGTAGTCATAAAACTTATCAGAGGTTAACTCTCCTCCTCTATCTGATCTTAGACATTTCAGTTTTAATCTAGATTCATTCTCAACCTTAGCTTTGAATATTTTGAACTTCTCAAAGGCTTCTGACTTCTCTTTTAAGAATGCAACCCACATCATCCTTGAAAAATCATCAAAAAGAAAAATGAAATACTTTTATCCATAGTATGATCTTGTTTGAGTAGGACCACATAAATCTCTATGCACTAGGTCCAATTTGTTTTTAGCTGAGTTCTGCTTGCTTCTAAAAGAACTATTTACATGCTTTCCCATAACGCATTCCTTGCATATTGTCCACTGGTCTTGCAATACTAGGAAGATCTCTAACTGCTTTGACATTGCTTATCTTTACTATGTTATCAAAATTGATATGACAAAGTCTCTTGTGCCATAACCAACTGTCATCCACTTTTGCAACAAAATAACTTACATCTGAATTGAGATGAAAAACATTACCTTTTATTTTTGATCCTGATGCAATCATGTCTCCATCTTTGTTGCTAATGATTCATTTTTTGTCTTTGAATTCCAAATGATGACCTTTGTCAAGTAGCTGTCCAACACTTAGTATATTGTGATGTAGTCCATCAACATGCAAAACATCAACTATCTTATTCTATCCATCCAGGGTGATGGATCCTCTGCCTATGATAGGTTTGGGAGTGTTATCTCCAAATCTAACCATACCACCTTTGTATTTTTCTAGATGAACAAATATGTCTTTATCACCTGTCATGTGGTTAGAACAACTAGTGTCAATGATCCAATCAGTTTTGATGTCTGCTTTGGAAATTAGGGCTAACTCCTGTGCTTCTTTGTCATCTTCAATGTCCATATCCTTGGGAAAGTTTTCCATATCTTTAAGGGAAATGAATCCAATTTCATCTTCTCCTAAATCTTCATCAGTTACACTTCTTCAACATGATAACATTCCTTTTTTTATTTAGGTTTATAATCAGGTCTGAATTTCTTTACTCTTGTAGGACACTTGGATGCAAAGTGGCCAATCTTGTTGCATGAAAAACATTTGAATGGAAGCTATCCTTCATATTTCCCTTTTCCTTTCTTTTCTCTTTTAGCAATCATAGCTATGATTTCTTCTAGTTCTTCATCAACATCTTATTTCTCATTATTGCTAGAGATGTGAGGTTTCTTACCATGGACTGATGCTTTGAAGGTTGTTTCTCCTTTTGGTTCAGTCTTCAATCTTGATATCTCAAACACAGAGATTTTATTGATCAAAGTCTCTCTTTTGAAGTCTTGTGAAAATTGCATAGTTTCCTCTAGAATATTAATCTTATTTTCATAGTTTGATGTTAGAGTAGTTAACAACATGTCCATTATATCTTCATTTGATATTTCTCCACCATTATTTTTGATTTCAGAAACTACTTCATTTATCCTCTGATTGTAGGGTCCAATGTTCTCTTTAGGTAACATCTCAAGACTGTTGTATTTCTTTTTCCATGTCTTCCTGCGTGCATTTTTAGCTTGAATATCTCCTTCAAAAATGTCTTCTAAATACTTCCATATAGTGTAATCCTTGTCTAATTTCTTGATCTCATAAAATTCACTGTCAAATAGGCCACTTATAAGGGCTTCTTTGGAAATAACATTAGCTGTGAATGTCTCCTTTTGTCTACTTGTAGCATCATCTTTTGCAAGGTCTCTAAGTGTTGTTAGGAATAAGGTGTCTCAACCTTGGATAATTCCTATTCTTATTATTTGTTTTGTAAAATGTATTTCTTGCAAATAATGTTGATGTGTCAGCATCTTGAATTGTGTGTAAGGAGATCATGGCTAAAACGGTTATGACGAATTCCTATGACGCGTAAGAGCTATGTTAGGAAGATTCAATGACAGGTGAAGACATGTGGAAACTAATAAATGTGAGTACTGTACACTCTTCCCCAATCGTGGGGTTCGGGTTTCCTATTTTCTCGGAGAATGGTAAAAACCCTAATACGGTTATCGTTAGGAGTAGCCCTAAAAAGTGAAGCGCATG
>MU225132.1:22373-35374 GCA_018584345.1 Thuja plicata | reverse complement strand
ATCTTTTAAGAGAACCCAAACCCTAATTTAGATTTAGGGTTTGGGGCTAGATTATGAGAAGGAAAAGAATGATATTTTCTCTTCTTTCTCCTCTTTTTCTCTTCCTCTATCCAAACTTGAAGCCCTAAGGGTTATTCTATTTCTTCTAGGTCTGTGCTTCATTAGAGGTGGAGAATGCTAATGAGCATAAAAAATATATCATATATATAAATCATTGTATATACACTTGTATCTATATTTATTTATATGTATAATATTGTATATGCTATGAAGAAACCCTACGATTTTTTTGCTGCAGGTTTGACCGATTTTCTACTTTTAAAATTGAAAAATGTATGGTGTTGTGCATTTCTTTTGTTGTTTGAAACTGCTGCTTAAATCATATATTTTTTAAAAAAATTGAAGAAGGGATTTTTTTGTTTGTATTTGGGCGTAAGGCAAGGGTTTGACGGTACCCATGAGAGTGGGAAGTGGGGGAGAGGGCACGACACCTCCCACCACCATGGTGATGCCGCAACATGGGCACCACACAATCGACGGTGTAAGCCGTCGCTGTGTGGTGGCCGTGGTGGCCATGTCAACCATGATGGGTAAAGGGGCCCCGTGACCTCCTCTCTCCAATACCAAAGGAACCGCAAGGAGGAGTGGGATGCGCCCCACTTCCCACCCATATTATATATTATTTTTACCTAAATTTTAGTTTATTATTAGTTTGTTTATATGTGTGTGTGTGTGTGTATGTGTGTGTGTGTGTGTCTGTGTGTCTTAACATGCTTCTTTATAGAAGTATGATAGAATAATAAAAAGGTACAAATTTGTATTATATGGCTTTAAGTTTATATATAAATATATAGTTGTATTAGTTTCTAGTAACTGTATATGAAGAGAGGGTGATTTTTTTATTTTTTTTATAACAATAACAACAATGATAAATAAGGTAATACATTTAATTAGATTTATAAAAAGATTAGATATCAATGTACATATGTAAGGAGACATATATATATACTTCCACAACTTCTTTATGTATTTAGATTTATGAGTTTGAAATTTCATTTATAAATCTAAGGAAAATTTGATTTCCAATCACTTATGCACATGTATTTTCATAGATTTAAAAAGCAGATTTATACAATTTTTCTACAACTTCACAACTGCATTTCTATTTATGAAACTTTATGAAAGGAAGTGGTATAGATATCTCAGATCTATTTTGTAAAGGGAAATAAACAAAATATAAATATACAAGGATATATACATTGCTAGGTTCCCTTAATCTCACATTTTAAAACAATAACTTTCAGATTTAATAACATAGTGAATAGAATGCAAATGAACATGCATACTTATGTAAACATAAAAGAATCTTATACACTTCTGTATATAAAAATGCAAGAATATATATTTAGATGAGCCTTTTGTAATTGAAATATTCATATTGAGATTCACAAATTTCTTCTCATACAAAATCATCTACAATATGTAAATCTTTAAGCTTCTTAAAAATTTGTAACTACACTCCTAGAAGATAAGACACAAAATTTACAGCCTAAAGCTTTTACATAAAACTTTTACAAAACAACACACACTTTCTCTCTATCCAAGTTTAACCCTTAACCTTCAAGAGCTCCAATATCTGCAAATAGAAAAGAAGAAAACAAAAAGACCATGGGATGCTCACCTCCCAGCCTAGGTCTTTTCAAGACCACCCCCGAGCTAGGGGAATCAAGACTAAACAGGTTTCTCAAAAAACACAACATTACAAACATTCCATCACACAAAAAACAAGAAACAAACTCTCATTTAATGCTTTCACATAGTGTCTCCAAATGACCCATTAATGGGGTGAAGGAGGACCAACAAACTAATAAGGAAAAATGCCATAATAAGTGTTACATTGCCTCCACAAGGCCTATAAAAAAACAACCTTTCTTCTTAACACCAAATCTCACAATAACCATTACATTCTCCACCCCAAGACTACTCTCCTATGAAAACATTAACAACATCAATTTCTCAACACAATACAAGAAACTCTCTCATACATGACATGGTACATCACAAAATCAACACAACATTCTTGCACAATGCATTCTTCTACAAGATCTCTTATTTACATGAATCAATCCAAACATGAACATAGTGAAACCAACCTTGATCAAGTAATGACATGAAGGATTTTGATGGAGAGCTTCCATTCCTAAGTCCTTCCCTCTCTTCCCTAAATCTTCTCTAACTCTTAGTTGTCTCCAAAAAATGGAGAGTTCTTGAACAACATCCAAATATTGGATGAACCCACTAAAAAGGCTCTACATATTCCACCACCACCCACTTTGACAGATACATGAATTTCTATTAGTTGGTCTTCTGAATCTCTTACAAGGTTCTCTTCCCCACTTCCTAGAGGAATGAGCCTCCTCAAAAGAAAAAAAAAGAAATATTATTTAATCTATTTATTGAGAAGCTCATTTTCGTGCAACTTGAAAACCAAACTTTTTGTGGGGTTCCCAAGTCCACTATGAGTTGTCTCAAGGCTAAAAATGGCCCTTACCCATAGGTATACCAAGTGGAGTAGCTAGAAATGACCTTAGCTACACCCTAGGGGCTTATTTAACCCTCTTAAAGTCTAGCTAAAGTTTACATACGAATTTCCTCTTGTTTTGACCATACTCAAGGATTTTTTAACCAAAAAAAGTATCAAGGGTCCCCTAGAAGGTTCTACCTTATGTCTAGTTGCAACCATTCTTCAACCCAATGGACATGTCATCACCACATAAACATAACATAAGTGTCAAATGATACACACATAATTTGCACATCACAATACACATGACTTGTTCACTTGAAATCATGTAATCACAAATAACATTTAACAAGTACATACATATACTTCACAAAATTAAATACATCACAACGAGGCTTTATCTCTACCATACAGAACAACCTTGGTTTTCACTGATTTCACATAGGTTTAACCTTGATTCCCTGATTTAAAACCATGGTCATCTTTCCTGCACAATAAATCCAAATATCAATAGTCCAAGGAATGATATGCATCATAATGAAATATATACATTATTCGAAACCTCTATAAAACTTCTCCAGAATCAAGTTCAATTTTCACTATATATTCGTAAGGGTCCCTTAAACATTTAACTTTCATTTCATGTTAGAAATCATAATGCATCATAACTAAATCAATTCAAAATTCTTCAATTAATCTCATAAGCATCAATTAATCCAACACATAATCATAACATTCACCAGATCAGTACCCATAATGCAAAATCCATAACTGTAACATAGTAATCATATTCAACTAACCAAAGTGCTTTTAATAATAAAAAATCATAACATTACCTTGCTAGCCCTTTGTTTAACCAATCTAATATTTAATTGCATTACCCTTTTAATCATAAAAGAGCATATTATTTATCAGAATCATAACTCATTCATTGGCAAAATAAGTTCCTTATCCTAATTCAATCCATGATATTCAAGTACCTAATTGCTAGTCATAATAAATCAATAAGTCCTAATGAAACATATTGCTTCATGGAGCAGCCAACATAAGTAAGAATAAAATAGGGTACACTCTTGCAAGAGTACCAAATGGTCATCTATGCAATAATAACTCTATTTACAACCCTCAGAGTGTCAGACATAAAATGGAAACAAGGAAGGCTCTACATCATCCCCCCTAAGTCTCAACTTACTCCTGGAAGTCGTAAGGTCAACATTATGTTTCCAAATTTGTACACAGCACATGGGTGATATCTCTCCTATAGGTTAGTAGCCAAGGAAAAAAACTATTTATTTTCAACATAAGAAACATTATAGACCAATTAAGTTTTCGAAGGTTAGCTGCAAACACTCTAAAGTGCAATTTTCTTATTAGAATGTGTTCTTTAATCTTCATTTTTGGCTTGAACATAACCTTTACAAGAAACTTTCTACTCATTTCATTTTTATTATCACACATATGGTTTAGATTGAACAATATTTTTCACTAATCTCTCATTAATCCACACATAGAAAGTACATCAACTTATATAGAAAACACTCAAATTCTAACACTTTAACATAGTTAAACTAAAGCATACTAATTAATTCACTTAATTTCTTCCAAATTTGCCACAATTACATCAATCCCAATCAAGATAAAATATTTTAATCCTCAAAATTCTTTTGGATTCATACCCATGTATACTAAGTTTACCACTCCAAGGAAACCTTTCATAAAAAATTTTGAGCAAGATGTCATTCAAATCTTTCTTATTAATTTAATCAACACAAATGTCATAAAAATGATTAAACATGGAAACATACACGCTAAGAAGCATACACATATATTTTCTATCTCTAAGATGAATTAGTAAGCATGAGTAGATATTCATTTACACAATCACACAATAGTCCACATCACTAGGAATACACATCACAACATAGGGCTCAGGAGCGGCTCATGTCATCATGCTCCAGGGTACAATATACTGATCTCATCTAAACACATAACCATAGTCCATGATACATGATCTTAAAGTCCATTATATATACCTCAGAAAGTGGCTTGATGGTACTAGGAATGCACTCATATATGGCTCTCACACACATATTGTTAGAATAACTAGGGGGGGTGAATAAGTGGCCTTAAAATAATTCCAAAAATCCAACCAAAACTTAATCTCAAATATAATATCCTCTAGTTATCTTTCAGTCTATCAAGATGTATGCCTTAAATAACTTTAACAAATATAACCTGCTTGATAAGGTATACTATTTATGTTTATCTTTTCTAGACTTTACCGAGTAGCAACAAATAAACTTAGTGTTTCCCGACCAATTTAGTATCACTAATGTGTAAAGTAAAATATCAGTGCAATGAAATAAATACACATTTGACACATAGATTTTAATGTGGAAACCATGTTAAGGGAAAGACCACTTGGGACTAGTAACCCAAAATTTTCACTCTTCTGAAGTGAGCTCAGTGAAGAGCCAACCCTGTTAAAGGTTATAAACACACTGTTAAGTGCGAGCTTATTAGAGGATTTAAAACCAATAGTTTATATTTTGACCTAGCACTCACTATACTGTCAACAAGAAAACCTTTTGATACTCTTGAGTATCTCAATACATTAAGGACTGTTAAATTCCACTTGATACATGGTTAAACTGATACAGTAAATGATCTATTCAAAATACAACTTTAACTTGTAGATATTCAAATCTATTGTTATTCCTATAATACCTCTCTTATTAATGTTCACTTTAGTTCCTTTTCTTTCATTCTTTCTTCTTTCTGCTCAGTGAATGCTCTGTCTTCTATTGCTCGATATCTACATAATTCTTTGGCTTTTTTCTTTAGCCTGTATGATCAGATCTGCATGAAGAATTCTATCTTCACCAAAATTATATTCAGAATTCCTCCTTTCAAAATGAATTCCTTGTCTCTTTATATAGACATGATTAGCTACTCAATCTTCTTTTTTTTGTCGTAGATCACTTTTTTTGATCTGTAAAACTCACCATTCTTTGCTTTATCCCATAAAGCTCTGCTTTAGTTTTATTCTATAGATCTCTCCTTGATAAATACACTTTAAATCTTTTCCATGCTTTAGTTTAACTGGTTATTAAGAATAAACCAATCAATTAGTCAATCTCTAAATATAGCTCTTGAGAGCTAAGTGTTTTGTCATTCTTTAACTTCAGTTCTAATCGGTCATCAACTCCACTTGGCTCGATCATTGACTTCATTTGTGCTTAGTGACAACTTCACTTATGCTCGGTCATAGACTCTAGTTGTGCTCAATAAATATCTCTTTCTCGATAACCACTTTCTCAGTTACTGCGGTGCTCGGTATACACTATGAACTACTTGGTGTTCAATGTCAATCGGTGTGCACTATCTGTCGGTCTTTACTATTACCCCGTGTATACAAAACTTTTATGTTTTACCGACCAAATAAAATTTGTCTCTTCGGTCTCTTCAATTTTATGACAATATGTGTATAAACAATTAGATTATATCAAGTTAACATCAATGAAAATACAATACATTAATTGATTTAATGTCTTGCATTCACTTTTGTAGCTCGGTGATCACCAACTTATCATCTTTAAACATTCAATCAGTTATAGCTCATCAATCTCTCCATTTGGCATTGATGGCAACATACTATGAAATATTCAATATAACATATTCCATAACACGCCAAACTTATTATTCTATAACCAATTCAAATATATGAGTCTCAATAAGCTCTTCTAGCTTAGATTTAATTCTACTGTGTGCTTTCCCTTTCTTCATTCCCTTCAATAGATAGGTGTAGCAATTCTATTTTTTTATTTTGTCTCTCCCTTTCCTGTAGAATCTTGTCTCCCTTTTTTGGATAGATATGCAATGTTAACTCTTTCCAATTCTCTCTCTTTGATGGATGGTTATTTTATTGAATATCTTTCTCTTCATCATCATTGGATCTTTCTCTCCCTTTGTAGATAATTCATTCTTTGATCTTTTCTCTCCCTTTGACTGATGTTCTTCTCCCTGATGGATATTTCATTTCTCTCCCTTTAGATGTTTTTCTCCCTGATGGAAATTCCATTGAATTCTTTTCTCCCTTTGACAGCAACGCCAAACAAAAATATTCAGCTCTGTAGTAGCCAACAATATTTTTCTCCCTTTGAACCTTTATGTCCCTTTAGTGGATTGATATGTCATTGTAGTCCATATCTTAGTTTGCATCAACATGACTAATCTTCTGATAATGTGTAGGCTGATGCAGCCTGTAAGTCAACTTAGTGACCAGTAGACAAGGAACGAACCCCATTATATTCCTCAGGTACTCAAATGTATCTTTTGGAAATGGTTTTGTGAATATGTCTACTAGTTGTTCTTTTGATTGTACATATTCCAGTAACAATTCTTTCTCTTGTACTTGTTCCCTCAAGTAATGATACTTAATAGATATGTGCTTTGTCTTAGCATGCATCAAAGGGTTCTTTGAGATGTTTATAGCACTAGTATTATCACAATAGATAATTAATGGGTCAATAATTTCTTCATTCATACATTTCCATAATTGCTTGATCCATGCAATGTTAGAGACATTTGCAGCAACAGGCACATTTTCTACTTCTGCAATTGATTGTGATATGGATCCTTGCTTTTTACTTATCCATGTGAAAATTCTATCACCCATAAAGAATGCTCCTCCTATTGTGATCTTTCTATCATCTATGTTTCCAGCCCAATAAGTTGTTAGAATAAATGGGAGGGGGGTGAATCAAAGGCCTCAAAATTATTCCAATAAATTAACCCAAAAACTTATTACCACAATATAAGCCTCTAGTTATCTTCAGTCCTACAAGATGAATGCATTGAAATAATCTCAACAAATAACTACTGCTCAGAGTTCACTGTTTAAACCTTATTCTTACTATTTACCGATTAGCAGTATTTTATTTACCGAAATGTAGTAAATAACTTAGTGTATACCAATCAAGCTAGATTAGTTATGTGTAATGAAAAAAACTAAAGTAATGACTCATAAGCACATTGACATATGGATTTTTAATTTAGAAACCTTGTTAAGGGAAAAACCCACTTGGGGTCGGTAACCTAGCATTTTCACTCTTCTGAAGTGAGCTCGGTGAAGAGCCAACACTGTTAAAGGTTACACACACACTGTTAGGTGTGACCTTGTTAGAGGATTTAAATCGAATAGTTTGTCACTTGATATGTGGCATCTCTATGCTACCTTTTATGACCAAACCCTGTGTAGTTTGTCACTTGGTATCTGGTATATTATCCTATCTTCATGAACAAACCTTTTGATACTCCTTAGGATGTATCTCAATATATAAAGGATTCTTAAGTCCTACTCGGTTAAGAGACTTTCTAATCCAATGGTTAAATTGAAATAGTAAATGATTTGTTCACATATACAACTATACTTTGTAGATTTTCAGATCTATTATAAGCTCATAATACCTTTCTGATCAATGTATCTTTTCAATACCTTTGCTCCACTTCTTTCTTCTCAGTGATGTTTTTCTTCTTTGTTTCTTGGTGTCCACAAAAATCTTTATGTCTTTTCTTAACTTGATTGATCAGGACTATGTGAAGTCTTTCACCAGTTTCTCTTCAACATCCTCTTCTTTTATTAACCCCTTGATTCATAATGAGTTAGCTTGTTCTTTATACACATGATTTCACCATTTTTTTGTTCTTGACTTTCTTGTTCTTGGCGTGATCTACAATTCTTGCCAATCTTTCTTTAAAGCTTTAATTGAGTTTTATCTTGTAGATTTCTCTTTGACAATTGGAATAAAATAGCTTTAAATCTCTCTCTTATCTCTGGCTTTTAACTTGTCAATGAAAAAAATATTAACAACTAGCTAACTCCATATTTAGCTCTTTCCAGCTAAGTCTTTTGTTGTTTTTGATCTTCAGTTATTTTCGGTGTTTAACTCCTTGTTAGCCTTGGTCAACACTTCAATTCTCCTTGGGCATCTCCATCAAGGTTGTCTGTCCATTAGGTCACATTGTGAAGTTATGTCTATCGGGTAACACTGTGATTTTACTGGTTAGTAATGCTTTCTCAGGTTTCTCTCTCAAGTATCACTATGACTTTCCTCTCAGGTATCTCTATCCATTAGGGTGCACTGCCCATCAATGTTTGTTGTCACTTAGTAAATACCAATCTTTTATGCATTATTGAAAGCATAACCTTAATATTTATGGTTCTCAGAAGTCTTTGACATAATGTATATAATAAATCAGATTATATCAAGTTCACATCACTGACAATACAATACATTAACTAATTTAATGTCTTGCATTAACTTTCTGCAGCTTTGTGATAATCAACTTAACATCTTCAAAAATTCAATCAGTTATAGTTCATCAATCTCTCCCTTTGGCATTGATGGAAACACACTTCATTATCACACTATATTATTACTAATACAATATAAAATATATCATTTGTAGTTCATCAATATACCAATCTTATGGTTCTATATCCAATACAAATGTTTGGCTCTTGTTAAGCTCTTCTAGCTTAGATTTGTTTCTTGCAGAGTTCTT
This sequence comes from Thuja plicata, assembly GCA_018584345.1. Lineage (NCBI taxonomy): Eukaryota > Viridiplantae > Streptophyta > Pinopsida > Cupressales > Cupressaceae > Thuja > Thuja plicata. Next base: position 26,283 of record MU225132.1, on the reverse strand, counting down.
TCTTCAACCTTTAATCCCTTCACTAGATAGATGTAGTAGCTTCTGATTCTATCTTTGATGTTGTCTCTCCCTTTGAATGTTCCTCTCCTTGATCATCTATTTTTCCTTTGACAACAATATAGTCATCTCTCCCTCATGATAGTTCTCTCACTTTCAATATAGTCATCTCTCCCTCATGATCCTTCTCTCCCTTTTTATATTATCTCCCTTACAGGTTACATCTCTTTCTCAATTCATCTTTAAGTCATCTCTCCCTTTGGATATTCTCTATTATGGATATTTCATATGTAATCTCTCCCTTATAGGTTTCATCTCTCCCTTTGACAACAATGCCAAATATTCCTTCCATCCTTTTTAATATACTCCTTGAATTTCCCTATCCATCAGCAATAAAATGACTCTAGTGTTCAGTGTAGATATGTACCTTTCTATGTATAAATGTATCTTTGCAGTCCATTTTTTTGCTTGCATCAACATGAATGATCTTCTTATTATTTGTAGGCAGATACAGCCTCCTAGTCAGCTTACTAACCAATAGACAAGGGTCAGACTCCTAGTTTCTTTCTCAGGTACTCAAATGTATCTTTAGGCAATGTCTTTGTGAATATATAAGCTAATTGTTCCTTTGATTGAACATATTCCAACATCACTTCTTTCTCTTGCACTTGTTCTCTTAAGTAATGTTACTTGTTTGTAATTTTCTTAGTCTTAGCATGCATGAATGGATTCTTAGAAATGTTAATTGCACTCATATTATCACAATATATAATCACGGGTTCAAGAATTTTCATATTCATATCGTCTAGTAACACTTTGATCCATGAAATGTCAGATCAGTTTGCAGCAGAAACCACATATTGTGCTTCAGCAGTAGATCCTGAGATGCATCCTTGCTTTTTAGTGATCCATGTGACAAGTTTGTCACCCATGAAGAATGCTCCTCCATTTGTTCTCTTTCATTCATCTAAGTTTCCAGCCCAATCAACATCTATATAGACTTGAAGCTCAAATTTTCCGTCTCTTTTATACCATAATCCATAGTCCTCGATGTTCTTTAGATATCTCAGAATTCTCTTGACAATAGCCATGTGTGATTCTTTGGGATTAGTAGAGAATCTTGCAACTATTCCAATTACATGTGTTATATCTGGTCTAGTATGTACAACATACATTATTTTTCCAATCATTGATCTATACAAGGTCTGATTTACTTCATTTGATTTGTATTCTTTGGTCAAATTACATCTGTCTGCAATCTTCCATCTTGAATATCTTCAACACTTCCTTGATGTATTTGGATTGTGTGATATATATGCCTTCAATTTGTTGAATAATCTATAGACCAAGAAAGAATTTTATCTCCCCAAACATTGACATCTCAAACTCTTTTCTCATTTTATTAGGAAAATATTTACATAACATATCATTACCCCCAAATATGATATCATCAACAAATATTTCAGCAATCATAATATTTCTATCAATATCTTCTTTTAAATTCAGATTGCTATTTTCATGTGTTCTTAAAAATTCAATTCTTATGAGATAGGAGTGAAGTCTTTCATACCAGGCTTTTGGTGCTTGTTTCAATCTATACATGGCTTTATGTAGTCTACATACCATGTTTCTCCTATCTAGATCAATAAACCCTTCTGGTTGTTCAATGTATACCTCTTCTTCTATTATTCCATTTAGGATTGTATATTTGACATCACATCCATCTAGTATACCTTGAATCCTTTGAATGTAGCATAAGAAAGTAAAATTATCACTCCTTCTAGTTTAGAAATGGGTGAAAAGGTTTCTCCATAGTCAATACCTTCTTCTTGTGAATACCCCTTGCATACCAATCTTTCTTTATTCCTTTTGACTTCTCCATTCTCATTCAACTTGTTTCTAAATATCCATTTGGTATCAATGACATTCTTGTCATCTGGTCTCGATAATAGTGTCCATGTCTCATTCTTCTCAATCTGTTCTATTTCTTCATTCATAGCACTGACCCATTCTTCATTTTTAAGTGCATTATTAATATATTTAGGCTGAAAATCACAAATTAGACATCTAGTGTTGAGTGACTTACTTCTCATTCTCATTCCAGCTATTTTATCTCCTATTATCTAGTTCTGTGGATAGTGTCTTCTGACATACTTGGAAAGTATTGGTTCAAATCTTTGTTCTATTGGCAAGTTGTCAATCAAAGTAATTATGACTTATTTTGTGTTGTCATTATGGCAACAAAGTCATACAAAGTTTTGTCAATAAAATTTGGAAGATAAGAAATGGCTAAGTATGGAAGACAGAACAGAATAGAGGTTTGCAGTCAATCAAAGCACCAGTGCACATACAAAAGATCAAATTGGGATATGCACATTTATATATAAGTTTTATGATATGTTAAGATGTTAATTCTATACACACATGGTACGAAAATATAGTACAAAGAAGTTACAGCAAGTTGAAGTGCCTCTAGGAGTTCAGAAAATAGAGCATAAAGCCGACCTCAGATTTTGGATCAGCGTATGAAATTTTGTTTTGTAAAGGCTATGCACCTATTATAGTGTGTTTGTAATAATTTTATAATCATTTATGTAATCACCCTTAAGCCAATTAGTTTGGAAGTGTTGTATAATTTGTTTTTGGGCCGACTAAGGTCTTGTCTCTAGTCGTGTCTATTCAGGCATGGACATATATATATGACATGAAATTTTGTATTAGAAAGTGTTGAAGAAATAAGCAGAGTAGAGCAGTGTAAAGATGTTAGCATGAGATAGAGCCCCTAAAGAAGATAAGAGCATAAGCACATAATTGGAACTAATCAGACATCTGTGTCATATACAACAGTTCACTTTTGGATATAATGCATTTCTATTCTTAGGAGGTTGTAGCCTTCTTTCTCATTGAGAAGTGAGATCTTGGACAATGAGTCCTCACCCCTAATAGGGTTATTTGTAAAAGACTCCGAACAAGGTCAGACCTTTAACCATGTCATTATACTTGCATTGTAAAGACTTCTCCTAACAGGGCAAAGGAACTTTAACAGGTTTATTATTCTAGTGCAATATTTGTGGGTACTAATTCCCACCGAGGTTTTCCTCTAATCAAGGTTTCCCCATAATCATATTATGTGTTATGTGATCTTGTGTTAAGCTTCAAGTGATATATAATTGATTTATGTTTAAAGTTTCTAAATTTGAATAATTAGCTAAACACTGATTCACCCACCCCCCCTCTCAGTGTCTCCAACAATTGGTATCAAAGCTCTAGTCCTCTAAGAGAAAAGTTTAACCACTTGAGGAGATCATGGATTCAGCAGAAGCTAAACATCTGAAAAATAATCTTTAAGAAGCCCTTGAAGATCTAGACAGATCTGAGAAAGAAAATGAGGAACTTAAACTAAAATTTGATGGCTCTCAAATGCTTATCAAGAAATTAAGGAAAGATCTAAAAGATTTCTCTACCAATGACTTGGGAAAAATGGTCAAGAAGTTGAATGAAGAGAACATATCTTTGAAGGATAAGATAGAAGAATTGTATGATTAGTTAACTGATAGTCTAACAACTATTGAAGAGAAGAAAAAATAAAATAAACAGTTAGATGAAGAACTCATGCAAGCCAATATGAAAATCTTGGAATTGGAAAACATTGTTGGTAAATAGATTGTTCTTCTTTTATACTCTTTATATTTGCCCAATTTATATCAAAGAACAACTTTACTCAACAGTTGGGAAACTATTTCTGAGAATATCTAGTTTCCCTCTGAATTAAGGTATAGCTCCCTTTGTGAAAAATATTCAATGAATTTTGTTCAATTCTAATCCCTACTGCAAGTATGTTCTTAACCAGAGAACAGTAGAGGAAACCGAGTTCCACCCAGGCAAGTGAAATCTCAGGCAGGATTTAAATGCA
>MU225131.1:38790-56938 GCA_018584345.1 Thuja plicata | reverse complement strand
TATTTTAGCACCTTAAGTGCATTTGACTCTTTAAAAAGGCTCTAATGGTCAACTTACAACCAATATGGACCTTATAGGTCATTATCAACTTCATCTACACTCTTGGATCCTCAAATGACCCAAGGTGAACTTTAACCCCCCAAATGCCAAAAATGGCTTACATGGTTGATCCTTTACAAAGGATTCTCAATCATAACAAATAATAATTAAAATGTCATAAAATGACCCAAGATGGCCATGTTGTCTTCAACTCCACCCAAGGATCTATCGGTGACCCTGGTATGCCTTCATGGTTCATGCTCCGTCCTTGGTGCTCCTGCACCATCCACACACTTGGGAACCCCAAAGACTGGGGATCAGGAATGGAAAACTCAACAAAAGAAGACACGACAAAAAAAATTGGTGTGCGTGTAGACACCAAACGAAGATGACCAACGAACAGAGCTAGAAGACATAGGAGCATGATAAAGGAGATTGTTGCACGAAGGAAAAAAACACTGGACCTCAACCAAAAAGGTAAGAAATTATTATTCTATCATAGAATATTAGGGGGCTCAATAACTCCCAGAAACAACTCGCTATCAAGAAGTACATTTTTTATTATAAAGTTGACATTCTTTCAATTCAAGAAGTTAAAATGTATTATGATAATTTTGAGGAGCTGGTGGGAAGGCTATGACCTGGGGCCAATTTTCTCTACTCTAAGGCTCAAGGAGATTTGGGAGGCATTTCCACCCTCTAGAATACTTCCAAGGTTAGGGGTGATGCCCATAGTTTTTTCCACCACCACTTGCCAGTGGCCTTCACCTCCCCGATGGAGGCCTGGCTCTATTTTAACATTTATGCTCCTAATACCCCATAGCGGAGAAAGGGGGTTTGGGAATATCTAAATTTATCTTTCTCGAGTCTCCAAGATTCTAGGCTCATGGTGGTAGGATATTTTAACTCTCCCCTATTTCCCTCTGAGAAGTGCGGGGGAAATTTGGACTACACTGACAGTATGGGAGACCTGGCTAACTTTGTGGGAGAGTGTAGTATTTATGATGTTGAGTTAAGAGGCAACCCCTTCACGTGGACTAACAAGAGGAAAGGTAGCCATCTCATATAGGTCCACCTGGACCATGTCTTCCTATCTTCCACTTGGGATCTAGGGGCAGCCTCTTCCTTGGTTGCGCTCCCTAGGATGACATCGAATCATAACCCCCTTCTTCTTAAATGGGAAGATGTTCGATACCAATACCCTGCTCCCTTCAGATATGAGATTATGTGGGCTTCCCATCCTGGCTTCTAGGACAAGATACAACATTGGTGGTCCAAACTGATCAAAGGCTTGGAAATTTTTAGGGTTGCTTCCAAACTTGAGCTTATCAAAGGAGAGGTTAAAGGTTGGAGAAAATTCACCTTTGGAGACATCTTCCACACTAAGAAGGTGTTAAATGAGAAACTTGATGCTCTCCAAAGGAAAATGGCAGGTGGTGATCTGGTGGATGATCTACATTTGGAGGAAGAAAATACTAGGAGAAGATGGAAGGAGACATTGGCCAATGAAGAAGCCTTCTGGAAACAAAGAGCCAGGGTCTTATGGCTGAAGGAGGGCATTCGTAACACTTCTTTTTTATCAATCGGCGTATAAGCACAAAAAATGAAACTCCATCACCACACTTAGGAACTTAGGGGGTAGGAAATCTTGGACCCTATCCTACTTGGAGGACTAGCCACTGATTATTTCTCTAGAGCTTTCACCAACACTTCTTCTGGGGAATCTGTTAGTCTCCAGGACCATCTCATTGTGCAACTACGTAGGGCCATCACGTCTGATGATAATAATATGCTCTTGTCTAGGGTCACTGATGAGGAGGTTAGAAGGGTGGTCTTCTCTATGGGATCCTACAAAGCCCCTAGTCTAGATGGTTTTTCCCCTGCCTTCTTCCAAGAATATTGGGATATTGTTGGTTATGATGTCATTCATGCTGCGCAGGATTTCATTAGATGTAAAAAACTCCTTAAACAACTTAATGACACATACATTGTGTTGTTCCCCAAATGTACGGAGCCCAAAATCATGGAGGACTTCAGACCTATTAGCCTCTACAATACTCTGTATAAGGTCTACTCCAAAATTATGGTTAATTGAATCAAACCCCTGCTCGACAAAATTGTAAGCCCCAATCAGAAAGGATTTGTCCCTGGTCAACAAATTATGGATGGTGCCATCACCACTCATGAAATTATTAAGTCCATTGACTATAGTAGGGTCACTGGGATGGCCCTCAAGCTGGATATTTCTAAAGCCTATGATAAATTCAATTAGACTTTCCTCTACAAAGTCCTGCCTACTTTTCATTTCTTAGAGCAAGTTATCGACCTCTTTAAGATTTGCTTGGAGACTTTGAGATTCTTACTGTTATTTAATGGTAAACCTTGTGCTAAATTACACCCAGGAAACGGTCTCTGCCAAGGGGACCCCCTGTCTCCTTACCTCTTTATCCTCCTTGTGAAGGTTCTTGGTCGTAATATGATGGAGATGGCTCATTCCAGAGTGATTATGGGGATTAAGCTAGCCACCACTTTGCAACCTTCGATCCTACAACAATTTTTCGATGACACCTTCTTCTTTAGGGCCTCCTCGGTTAGGGAAGCTGAAATGTGGAAGCGACTACTGGACAATTACGCTACCACTTTAGGATAAAATATCAAGTATCACAAAAGCCGAATGTTCTTCTTCAACACCGAGGACCTGGTTCTAAAAAATAATGAAGATTTTGGGATGCTAGGCTGACAAACTTCCTGCTACTTATCTTGGCCTCCCGTTGACTGTCAAAGATGTGAAGAATGAATTCTGGAATTCTATCCTTAAAAGGACCCAAAGGAAACTGGCGGGATGGAAAGGTAAACTCCTCGATAATGTCGGTAAGCTTCAACTCCTTGCTACTTCCCTGCAAGGAATTCCTGTTTATTTTTTGTCTATATTTAAAATCTCTAGTTTTATGGCTCACAATCTTGAAAAAATTCAATGTACCTTCCTTTGGTCAGGTTCTGAGGAAAAGAAATGCCTCCTATTGGTCTCTTGGGATAAATTTTGTCTCTCCAAAGCCTCGGGGGGCCTTGGGTTAAGGAAAATTCTCAAACTTAATAGAGATCTTCTCTCTAAGATGGATTGGACTAAGGTACGGGGAACTGCTAACTGGTGTAGAATCGTGGAAGCTAAGTATCTGGATGGGGGTCACTACTATAAACTCTTCATGGTGCAGGGCCACCTGGGGGGCTTGAAAATATGAAACAGTATCCTCAAATACAAAATTATATTAGAAAAGGTGGCCATCTAGTCGTTGAGTAATGGATTGGATATCAGATTATGGGATGACCCCTGGATGCTAGATACCATCCTCAGGAATTCTCATTTCTCCCTATTGAGGAACATTGTGACCCTTGGTGTTGGACCACTAGTTTCCAACTTTATCTCTAATGGTAATTGGATTGACCTCCTCCCTCATCTTCAGAATAGACCGGACCCAACCACCCTTGCAACTAAAATCAATGACTTGTTTCTTTTGGTCCACATCCCTATTGTAGAACAGCCTGATAGATTGCTTTGGAGACACACTCAACATGGTAGGTTCTCTGTGAGATCGGCATATGGTCTTCTTATCAATGACAATGCAGATATTTCTTTTTGGAGGAAGGTTTGGCAGCCACATTTAATCTCTAAAGTCAACTTTTTATGGTGGAAAATTCTCCATGGGAAAATCCTAACACTTGACAATCTTTTCAAACATGGGTTTAGCCTTGCTAATAGATGCTACCTATGTAGGAAATATGAGGAAAGCTCTAACCATATCATTCTTTACTGCGAGTTCACTGTCGAGATCTCGAAGGAGATCCTCTCTAGACTCAACCTCCCATGGGTCTCTAACCACAACATCCAGGATATGCTTCTTGAATGGCACTCGCCCTCACAACACTCGCTGATAAAAATCCTATGGAACCAAATTCCCCTGATATTGTGTTGGGTAATTTGGAAGGAATACAATAACAGGATATTCAGAGATACTGAACTCACTGCAAAGGATGTTTTTTTATCTCGGCTATAAACTTTTATAGGAAAACCTGCTGGTGGGAAGCTGGAAAAGCCCTAATTATCCTCCTATTGAATTTGACTAGAAGATTGCTAGGGATTGGGGATTGGTCAAGGGGTTTTCTAGATTTGACAACTCTAAAATAAGAGCTAGAAGGGCGACCGTTTGGGTCCCCCTCAGGCCTACAAGAAAAAACTTAACTTTGATGGGGTTTCCCGGGGTGGCCTTCAAGCTGGAGGGGGAATTATAAGGATCACTGGGGGATAATGGTGGCTGCTTATGCTGGCCCCCTTGTTGACCACTCGGTTAACTAGGTGGAAGCTATGGCGCTCTTATGAGGATTGAATTTCTCCCTTAACTTGGGTTACTCCAGGATTGAGGTCGAGGGGATTCCAAGGTTATTGTTGAGGCTCTTGGTGGTTTCTCTATGACTGGGTGGGGAGTTGACCCTATCCTAATGGATATTAGAGGTTTTCTTGGTCACTTCAGTGAGATGACCATAAAACACATTTACAGGGAAGGGAATTACATCATTGATTCCATGGCGACTGCAGATCTACAGACGGTTGGCTTACGATGTTGGCGTGCTACTACTCAGCTACCCAAAAATACTCAGGACCTGCTTAGGCGGGAAATGAGTGTTACCAACAACAACAACCAAAATGTTTAAAAATTAAAGTTTGATTCAGGTGCTAAAAGGTGGATCTCAGAGCAATATCCATTATAGCTTTCTTGTTTATCACATTTGGAGAGGCCACGTGGCTTCCAAATGTAGGATCCTCAATTCTTTTTTGTGGTGGACGTGGACTCCTTGCGTCACTCCCTTCATAAAGTGCCATTATGTCTTTATTTGGCATCAAATACATTTGTGATTTAAGGTGATTAATAAGAGATATGATGAAGATTGCTTTGATGGTAATTATGGGTTACAATGCCACTCCCACGTGTTAACCCCGGTGGTGCCCTTGGCACTAATTTTTGTACCTAAAGACAATTATTATTAAAATTTCCATACACAAAATGACAGTTGCTTAAGGCTAAGTTATTACCTCATTTTTTCCATTTCACGCAATGGCTCTACTTTGTTTTGTGCTCTGGTTTTTGGTAGTATTGTGCTTTGAAGGGTTTCTACTCTTACTAGGTGTGGAATTCTTAGGTGAGGGATGTGTCTACAAACTTTGCAAATATGGGAGGGGATCATCATAGGATTGAACCAGACAAGATAGAGGAAGAGTTCTCCTCAGACCCGATGGTGATGTATATTTTTAAGGAAGGAGGGATTCTTCCCTTCATGAAATGCTTGACTAGGAATGATGAGATGATCTCTTGTTAGTTCGCCAAAAGATGGAACAAGAGAAGGGTCACCATTAATTGTATCATATTTGAGATTAATGAGGAGGTTATTGGTAAAGCCACGGGTATGGCCACCATGGGTAGGAAGTGGAAGAAAACCACCAAAACCCAGGCCAAAATAGAGTTTGACCAGTTCTTTGCCAATGATGACAAACCCGTGTCTAAAAATGGCGGTTATAGCACGACTGACCTTCCGAAGTTTTGGCCAAAGATGTGCAAGCTCGTGATGAAATATTTCACATTGGAGGGTCGGTTTGGTATGTTCTACAATTACCACCTTCCGTTTCTTAATCATCTTAGGCATAAACTATTAATTTCCATGCCTTTTTATCTTCTACACTCCTTGGAAAATACTGTGGCCACTGTGAATGAGGCAATCTCTCTTGGTAAAAAACCCATTTACCTTCACTAGGGGCTTATCTTCATAATTTACCACTTCCGCCAGATTCTCTTCCCTCCGCCCATAGTGGACATAATCCAAATTTCCCAGCAAAACTTGTCACCCTCGGTCTCCCTCAACCAAGGCATTCCATCACCTTCTGGTTCTATTGGAGGCTCTACCCTTGCTGTTAGCCCTAATTCTTCTGAAATCCACCCTACCCCTACTTCGCGCACGGGTATCAAGCATGACATAACCATGGATGACTCTCCCTAGCCTTCTAAAAAGTGCAAGAAAATCTATATCAACCTGGACTGCCACCAAAATGATGACCCCCAGCCCACTAGTACCTGCCGGTCCTCCCAGCTTGCCAAGGAGAAAGGGAAACAGGCTATGAAGGAGTTGTTCGATAAAGAGGATGTCTCGGTTGAGTCTCCCAGTAGGGATGATAACTAGATGAATATTGAACGTGAAGAGGGGAAAAATGATAAGCAAGACACTATGGCTAAAGTGGGAAAGGATGATTTCACCCTGGATACTATGATGGAAAATCCTAAAAGTGCTGTGGGTACTCGTCTTGTTGGAAAAATCAAGTTCCAGATTATAAATCTGGAGAATACGGTGACTAAACTGAATGAGGACTTGGCCAACACAAACAGGAGGCTGGCGAATGTCAGCAAATTTGCTCTCAATGTCATGCACACATGTTCCACTACCCTCTGTTTTCTGAATGAGAAGGCCTCTACTAGGAAGGAGTCTATAGAAGGAAACAGGGAACTCTTCAAGTTTCTCAATGAGGAGTGGGCGGATCTACTATTGTCGAAGAAATTATGGGATGGGAAAGGATCCAACTGATGGTGAAGTACGGGTTTGGGTGTTGTTACACTGTGGACCCTGAGCCCTATATGTGGGCCAGTTTCTTTAATTTTAGTTTTAAGCCTAAGACTTTATTTCTATTAAATAGCCCTGCGTGGCTTCGTATTATTTTTTTGGCTGATGGACTATGATACTATTCGTATGTGGGATACTTCTTGCTACTGGTTTAGCTTTTATATTTTGGTTTTTGATAGAGGTAGATGATGATTTATCAGTTTATTTCTGCTACCTTTACTGATTTAATATTTTGTTAAGTCTGTTTAGTCAGCAACTTATGTACCTCGGGTTAGCACCCTCTTGCTGCTGCTTATATAAAAAACAATTATATTTACTAAAATTTTTTAAAGCATTTTTAAAATTTAAATGATAATTTTATTAAAATTTTATATAATATATATCATAAAATTACTAAATAATATATTATGTTATGATATAATTATTATTAAATAAACATAAATTAATATATATTTCATTAGTAAAAAAAAAATTTAATTAATCATTAATATATTATATTTATTATTTTATTAATAATTGTTTAAAATACGTAAAAAAAAAAAAGATAAAAACTTATGAAAGACAAATTATTTTAGAAATAGAAAAATCAATTTCTTACATAATATTTCCATTAATACTACACCAAACTGCATAAAATCTAATTAAGTGTAAAAAGTTTGAATTTTTAATTACTGTACCACATACCCATTTAAAACTGCATAACATTATTTCTGACTACGGACAACAGTGAATTGTAGGATTAGGCTGGATAATCGGTGACGTTTGTAACTAGTTTCGCGATCATGGTAGTTCCTAGAGGCGTTAACAATATATGTTAAGAACACATATGTTAGCCTATTGTGTTTGTTTGCAAATTACTAACACATGTTAACACAATAGGCTAACACACATGTTGTTAACTTATTTTGTTAACAACATATTGTGTTAACAAAGGTACAAATATTCTGCCCCATAGACACGACCTTTCCCTGCAACTATGGTTTTAATTTTTTTTAGATGTGCTGCTGATTTCTCTGTCCACTGATTAGCTTCAATTAATGGCATTCATAAATGATAGTAGGCTATCGTATAGGGGTAGGGAATTTTTTTACTCAATTTCATGGTTTTGGTTGTTTTGGTGGGAGATGGAGTGTGAAGGGGAAAACACATGTTTTTGGGATGGCAGTGAGAATGCAAGGAAAGACACCAATGGAGGAAGGCGCCCATCAGATCTACCTATGCCCTGGTACTGGAGTATGCTTTTTCTTGTAAGATATTTCCTCTTTTTGTTTTTACTTTCTTTGTTATTTCCAGCATGCTCCATGACTAAGGAAATACTATAAGGGGTTTGTGTTTACTTTTTATTATGATAGTTTAATTTATTATTTGTTTCTAGAATTGAGGACACTAGAGATCACACTTTTTCCATAGACGGGTCCTCAACCACAATGGGTGAAGGGTTTGAGTTTTAGTTAACAATTTTTGGGCAATAGCAGAATTTTGTTCATTTCATTAACCATCTATGGATCTATGAGAAGAGAGGCATTGGCCTTGTGACAACATAAAAGAGTCATTGGAAAGTGAATGTTGAGTATAAAAAGAGAGTGGCAGAAGGCACAAATGTGATAACTCTCTGACTGTACTACTTTATAGATATAGAGCATTTCCGGAAACACATAGGTATGCATTGCATGAAAACCTTTTTCAAATGTCTCACTTTCTACTTTGAATAATGAAAACAAATTTGAAAGTTCATGTAATATGTGAATTTTAAAAACCAAAAGGTTTACAATAATAAGAACTCCTTCAATCTATAAATAGTGTAAAATAGTAAGAGATCCATGTTCCTTATTACACAACTAAGCAGACTTATATAAGAAATCATGAACTGAAATTGGTTATATTATCTCTTCTAGTCAATAAAAGCCTCAAGGTAGCTTACACAATAGGAAACAAGAAAATTAGAATTTCATTACAAACCTCCCCATTTTAATGGATCGAGGCGAAATACTTCCCGTGCTCTTTTTGTTAGAACTAATCCCACCTACATTTCTTTATTACTCCCTCGTAGGATTTTTTTCTCCTTGCTATTTCACATCTTTAAAATATGCTCATATGGGTGACCTTTCATTACGATTAGGACATAAATAAGTTGAAATTTTGATTAAAATCTCAGTGTTTCAATCTTCAAATGCTGTTGAAAAAGAGCAGTCTTTTACGTGAAGAAAAGTTTAGAAGTATAACTCTTATTGCTGAGACGAAGAATAAGGATCTCTATTTTTGCTCTTTACGAGCACAAGAAAGGGCAGAACTTTTTGTAATTTGATGCATATGAAATAAAATACTGGTACACTTTGAAATATATATGAAATATAAGGCTTATTTCTGAGTCTTATCTCACTACTTTGTGTCCTGTTTTATTTCTCTTTTCCTCTGCCTCTTCCTTTAAGTTTTCTGACATAAGGACTTTGTCATTCAAATAAGTTTGATTTTCTTGTCTAGTAGTTTACAAGATTTAGCTTTCACTTGAAATATTACAACATGAGAAGCAATTATGATTGGCCAAAAAGAATATAAAAGCATATTAGACATGATTATGGTCTATTGGTGAAGTTAAATGGTTCACAAAGAGCCTATCAAGGATCAAGTCTTGTCGAGTGCAAGGCTCGACATCATAAGGAATGAGGCTGGGATCACGCCCCAGGAGAATTTGGCGTCCTTAGGCGCTCTAAGATAAAAAAATTTTAAATAAATTCAAATATAAATGAACATTATGTTTTCCTCCATAAACATGAGAAAAGATGCAAGAAAATGAAGATCATTGGAGATGGATTTGTGGGCTTAGTCGTATTAAATTTTCCATCTGAAGCTCTGAAGGGGTTTGTGGGTAATTTTAAACTAAATTATTGCATGTAAATTTCTAGAGATATGAGTCGTCTCCTTGCAATAAGGAGCATTTGAACTTGAGTCACACCCACAAACAAGTGCCCTTCATTATCTTAAGATTATATATTTCTCTTTTTTGTACATTTTATTTAAATATTGTTGATTTCTTAATCGTACTTACTGTTATCTTTTCCCTTTAATTGGCTCTATGTTGTTATACATTAATCATTTGTCTCATAATTCACAGTAAAACATATCTTTTTATGGTGAAATATTTCATCTTGTGATGCTCTCGCTTTGTTTTGGCTCTTTGTTTCCTCTTACCTGAGTAAGCAATATTTTAAGTTCATTTACATATTCAAAGATTGGGTAATGGTTTTTAATTTATTTTTCTCATCTCCCAAAGAAATGGTTGCAAGTTTCTCTCATAGATTTAACATTTCTCTTTCATTTTAAGGTCATGGAAAATCCTCAATGACCAATTCTGATTACTGATATTTCAAGTGCTAGCTCATAAATCAGTGCTCTAACCTCATCATCTAGCACAAACTTGTCTATCATTTGGAATTGAATTCAAATGATCAACGTAAGGGCCAACATAAAATATTTTAGTTGTGTTGAGTAAGCACGGATCATCAATGAATGATTTAGAGGCCACTGCAACTGAGGTCCACCATATGGTAGGTCCATTATGTAAATCAAACAAAAAAATAATACCATGCTTCTTCTCCCATGATACATAACAATCTATAAATATCAAAGCCTTAAGCTCAAAATTTTATAATATTTTAGCTTGAAGATTGTTTATGTCCTTCGGCCAGGATTTGGAATTTTTTACTGTTCTTTCAAAAATAGCAATTATTTATCCAAGCAATAATAGCTAAAGTGAATTTTTTAAAACACAACTTTTGATGGCTTTATATCTATAAATGACACATTATATGGATGTATTACAATGAATCTTATTGTGTTTGAAAATTAATATGCTGAATAACACTATTATACAATCACTTAGATTAATTGGGACAAAGAACAACAAGCATAATAAGTCAATCATCATATGTCTAAAAATAAGATTTAATTCCCCATTTACATATATTGGCTAATCGCTCTATTTCCTTTGTTTTCATACTAATATTAGCTTCCAAATTGCAAAGATAAATCAGTACAAATAACTGAGTTGATGCATTCGTACAAACAACTGAGTTGTCTTTGTTCTCTTCTGTGCATACATTATTTTTCTTCGTCTCATAGTCGTTACCCATCCTTACATACAAAGAATATTATTACATTATGCTTGAGTATGGCTATGCTTGAAAGAATTTTTATGAGACATCATAGGAATTCAGTAGAGGTCAATTTGATTAAGGGTTCAAATTAAACCTGTGTTTTGTAGAAAAGGGGAGAATTGTGGGGTGCTACATTCAACACATATCAGAGGCATCAGAGAGAATGTGTGTTCCGTTGTGCCCCTTATCCTTTTTCCACTAGTTTCAAGCAAAGAATGGAAATGATGCTCCAAGGTGTTAAAACAAAGATAATGAGAAAATGTGCATTGCATATGCATAATAGCTCTGAGTTGGAAATATGACTTTCTTGGAAGTTTATGCTTCTTGTTGAAGTTCATTTTGGGAAAATTGTTATCCCTATAGTATATTTATAAAGTGAGATGTGTAATCCAAATTATATAAGTAGAGACAAGTTGGGTTGAAGAAATAGGAATAGGAGTGTAGAAAGTGATGGTTGATTAAATGCTTTTGAAAATATTTTCAAAAGCTAAACTATGTGAGAAGTTTTGGGTTGCCACAATTTTTCTCTGATATTACAGAAATAAAGAAAAGTGGTAAGAATAAAAGGGGGACATAAAGAAAATATAATATTTATGAGGGGCACTACTTTTACCAGAGTAAATTTTCCAACTAATTTTCCACTTGATAAATGTTCTCATTCACAGAGTGAAAACAATTTATAGAAGATATTAAATTAAGTGAAAATAAGAAAGATGGCCACATATAAGCCTTTTAGCATATGGAAGAATTATTCAAGAATAAGGTGAAAATCACTTGAGACAAATGAGGGGGAGAACGTTTGAATAACTCTAATTTCTACATAGATGGTAAGAAGGAAATAACATAAGTGTGAATTGTTTATTTATACTCTTATAAGAATAAATGATGGAGTGCAAAATGTTACACAATAATTTCATGAGGAGGGAATTTATCAACAAGGATAATATGTGGCAACAGGGTAAATTTTTAGTCTCAAATAACAGAGGCCTGGAATACAGAGAAATGATAATATGAAGGCATTTTCATTGGGGATTGTAAGTGATTTTCAATAACATTAGGGAGTTATGTTTTCACTAAAAATGGTGAAAAGATGCAGTATAACGTTTCAACTTAAAGTGAAAATGTTCGAACAAGGGTTATTTTGAAACAAAAAATTACTCCAAGTGTAACATGAAAGTTATGTTGGGGGTATATTTTAAATTGCAATAAAGAGTGAGAAGATATTATTTTGTGAAAAGAAATTTTATTTTTTAGCCAAATGTTCAAGCTGCAAGAGATTAGGAAGACATGTATGATAAATGTGGATACCCAGACTAGGCACGTGTGTTGTTTGGTAAAATGCCTCAAAGAAGGTCTGCCAGAGATGCAATAAAATCAATGAGGAAATATGGGTCATTCACATAAGTATGAAGCCCAATGGTAAATAAGATCTTGCAACGTATAAAAGAGTTCTATGAGTTCAGACATGTTCATTGTCTCTAGGCTTGTTGGGAGCAGAGAAGATTATTAGGGATAACAAATAATGGAATTTAATAAAATATTATAAGATTTCATGTTAGGTATGTGACACAATGTCATGCATAGCATGGTATAAAATGGTGGCTTCTACAAAGGGGCTCGGATTAATGTTTTTTTTTTTTAAAGGAAATACAAGGAAATACTATTGTGAGTAAGAAATGTGGATTTTCTATAAGCGGAGAGAGTGAGAAGGGTAGAGGAGAATCAAGAGGAAGAGACAATTATTGAGGATTTGCCAACATCAAAATTCACATGTTCTAATATGTGACAGATGCTACACATATAGTTCAGCATATATTGGAGTCATCCATCCATTTTATGAAAGAGAACTCATAATTCTGTTTTCATTCTAATAATGTTACATGTGTCTTATATGCTCTGTCAAACATGAACTTATATGTACAATTCTGCTTTTGATAAATATTCTCTAAAAATGAAAATAGAATTTCAAAGGTGGGTCCACAAAACAACAACACTTTATTTTAATATTTATAAAATATTAGGAATGACAAAAATATTAGGAATGACAAATGATTTTTCCTTTTTTTTATCATTATCGAGCCAAATTTTCTTTAATATTTTCGGAAGCACGATTTTTTATGTAAATAAATAATAAAAAGGTTAATGCAGAAGCGTTAGTCTCCTCCTAGAGATAGGTGGGACTAATAAGTGGGGACCAAAGAGAATTTTCAAAATTGGATTATCTTATGAAATTTTTATCAATGTGTCTCATCAAATATAAGATGCATTTTTTAATTTAAAAGAAAATATTAGATAACTTTTTCAATTTAAAACAAGTGTCATGTAGTGATGAGTACTTGCCTTTGTAGTTTAGTAATCAAGTGTAATTAAATATTTAAAATAGTTTTTATTCTAAACTTAAAAAATTTACTATATTTTACTAAGTAAAATTATATTGAAAGAGATTCTAAATGGAATTTGGACTGCAAATTTAGGAGTTTTGGCTAAGTTTGTGGCGATCTTTTAGCAGACACAGTGGCGAGCACCAATGGTAGGTAGAGGCGTCTCTCTGACAATGGGATAACCAAGACAATAGGTGTGTATGTTCCTCTCTTTAAGATGACTAATAATATTAATGACATTTCCTCCTTGGCAGAGGCCGTACCCACTCCTTCTCCCTTGGCTCTGCCGAGGGCTGAAATTAAAACTTATAACCTTAAAAATGGTGTGCAAAACATTAACTCTCCTCTGGCTCGCCCTAAATCTTTCTTCGAAGCTGTGGGGAATGTGGGTGTCTCCATCAATTCGGAAGCTAGGTTTGTTGTGAGCAATGGATCCTATAACTTTGGTAAGAACTCTGGGACCTCTGAACCCTTCTCTGTTTCTCCAAATTCAAAAATGCTTGCTGAGATTGTTATGAAAAAAATAGGTTAAAAAACTCTGCTATCTTCTTCTCGGCTATTGAAATTGATAAATGTCCTCCTAGGAAATTTCTGGATGATTGGTTCCATAATTTTTGGAATCTTAAGCTTGGCTTCCATATTTCATTTTGTAGGCAAATTCAAAAGGGCCTTTTTGTTATTTTCTTTGTGAATCATGAAGCGCAAGCTGAAGTTTTGAAAAATCAATATTGCGTTGTGGGCTCGACTTCATTTAGGGCTACTTCTTGGTCTCTGCACGCCAACTATGAGGAAGTTCTAGCCCTCTCAGTCCCCCGCTACAGGATCTTAGTTAAGCACATTCTGCCCTTCCTTTGGAGATTTATTGCTTAATTA
Source organism: Thuja plicata (assembly GCA_018584345.1). Taxonomy (NCBI): domain Eukaryota; kingdom Viridiplantae; phylum Streptophyta; class Pinopsida; order Cupressales; family Cupressaceae; genus Thuja; species Thuja plicata. Next base: position 42,831 of record MU225131.1, on the reverse strand, counting down.
CTCCAACCATTGGGAAAGGTCATATGAATGGATGACACTGTAAGGCTTGTCCCAAACATGGATGCACGTGTTCTTATCTCACTTAACCCTGGTTACTAAATTCTGTCTGATATCCATATCAATATTGAAGATACTAACTTCAGCTGCCCGATTGAGATACTCGGAGGGCTTAATGCTTGTTTTTTGTGTCATAAAGAAGGGAATCTAAGGAAAGACTTCCCTATCCTCCAAAAAAAAACCTCTCCCAACAAAACAAAATCATTAAAGGTAACCGAAACCATGAAAAATAGTGTTATACAAACTATGGACAAAAATCCTCACCCTGATACAATTCCTAGTGTTCCCACCCCTAAAGATGTTCAACCCAACCCGATAGGTATTGATGAGAATCTCCCTTGTGATGGTTTCCAAAATGTGACAAAAGTTTCTAATAAAAGCAGAAGGAAAACCAAAAAACAAACCAATGCCTCGAATACTCAGACCAGTGACTCTCCTGTTGTCTAGAACATGTTCAGCCCTATTGAAATTGCATCTCTGAATACTCAACCCTCCCCCACTACTATTTTAGAAATTAATAATTAATCTACGCCAACACAAATTCCGTCCAAAATCTTTCATGATATTAGCGATGAATATATAGTTGCGGTTATCCCGGCTAATCAAACCACAGCTGAATTAGATAACCCTAAGTTAATGCACTCCATGGAACTTGACTTGTTATTTGATAATGAGGAGGACTTTAAGACTGGATTCCCTACTTCTAAACAAAGAGGAAGACCCCTGGGATCCAAAAATAAGAATAATAATAGAAAAAATGGAGATATGTCTACTGTTGTGATGGCCCCAAATACAGACTCATCTGAAATGCGCTCTTCCACCTCAAATGTTTCCTCATGAATTGTCCTTCTTCAAATATAAGGGGGCTTGAGTCTCCTGATAGGAAGTATGTCATCAAAAAATTCCTCAATACCTGTAAAATATGGATTTCCTTATGATGCAAGAAATCAAAGCTACCGAATTTGTTCTAGAGAATAATCTTAACTTTCACACTAAGATTTGTTCTAGAAAGATGTTATTAAAATTCACACTAATTACCTGAGGGGTAAGGGTGGTGTCGCCATGCTTATAAACCCTAAATGGGAAAAAAATATAACCAACCATGGTATCTCCCCTTGCAATAGAGCTGTCTGGATCACCCTCAACTATAATAATTATGTTTTTGGCATATGCTCTGTATATGCTTCTAATGATTTTAAGGAAAGAGTCAGCTTATGGGGATGGATGTCCTCTCTCCCCTACATCCCTTGCTTGATTGCTAGTGACTTCAACATGGTTGAATTCCAGGATGATAAGGACGGGAGTTTTCCATTTTCTTGGAAAGACATGGAAAAAGTGTACTGGAATAGAATGAAGAATGTAAACATCTTTTCGAGCCCTTGTTTGGTAAAAAAGACAATAAACCAGGTCTTTGGCACACTTGGTGCAACTGCCAATAGGGTTCTACTAGAATTTACTCCAGGATTGATCGGTTCTATGCCAGTATGAATTTTTTCTCTGTCTTGCCGGACAAATTTGGCAACTCTATCCTTGTCACCCCCATCTCTTTGTCTGACCACCATCCCATCTCTGCTTCCTTCACCTTCAACACCTCCCCTACTGTCAGCCGCACCCCTAGGCCCATGTTAATCTTGAATACTAGCCTTCTTGAAGATGAATATGTTTTAACTTCTTTCCATACTATCAGTATCATTAACAAAAGCAACTACCCTAGGAGTAACTGCATTGACAATTAGAATATGAATGTTAACGCTTGGCAGAATATTTTAAAAACTATTGGCCAAAAAAGGGCTAAGGATTTTAGGTTCACTAAAAAAAACTCTCTACCAACTTATTGAAGGCTGAAGCTAACAATCAATGTAATCCTTCTGATTATGAGCTTACTTCTCAAGTTATTAAAGCTAAAGATGCTCTTAGGAAACATTTGGTGACTAAGACTAGAGGAGCTAAGTTTAGATCAAGGGATCACTGGCTCCAATATGGTGATCATGGTTCTAAATTATTCTTTAATCTTATTAAACACAAGAAATCTAATGAAATGATTGAAAATTTTATCATTGATAACCAAAAAATTACTGATCTTGACACTATTAAGGAAGCTTTTGCTAAATTCTACCAAAATTAATTCACCTCTGAGGATTCAGTGGAAACATCTTCCCTTAGGAACAGATGTAGAACTCTTATTCCTAAATTTATCTCCACTGAGGATGCCAATATTCTTGCTCAAAATATATATTTAGATGAAGTTGAGAAAACCATTAATTCCCTTAAAAATGATAAGGCTCCTGGACCTGATGGCATTCCTATTGAGTTATACAAAGCCAACCAAAAGTGTATATGCAAGGACCTTCTTGAGATTTACTCTGAGGCCCTCTCTAGAGGCTCTCTCGGTACCTCTATTAATAGGGGTATTATTAAGCTTATTCCTGAGGATGGGGACAAGGCTCTCATAAAAAATTGGAGGCCCATTACGCTCCTTAATGTCTCCTACAAATTTTTCGCCAAGATCTTGGCTTCTAGACTTGTGAACATCCATCCCAAATTCATTTGTTCTACTCAAACTAGTTTTATAAAAGGCAGATACATTCTGGAAAATGTTATTACTAGCTGGAAGGCCATGAACTGGGCTAACCACTCCCAGTAGAACTCTGCTATGTTCCTCTTAGATTTTGAAAAATCTTATGGCAGAGTGGAATGGAGCTTCATCTCCATGATGCTGAATGCCTTTGGTTTTCGTACCTTCTTGTACAATGTTATTAAAATGTTACTTCATGATGCCTCTGCTCAAATTGACATTAATGGCACTCTCTTTGAGTCCTCCCCTCTTGGTATGTCTATTAGACAAGGCTTCCCTCTGGCGCCCGCCCTCTTTGCCATTGCTTCTGATGCTCTTATTACTTTGTGAGAGATAATTCTCTATCACCTATTGTTAAGGGTATATTGCTTCCTAATGAAGATGAGCTCATTAACAACCAATTTTCTGATGACACGGCCATTTTCTTTGAAGCTATTGTTGAGAACTTTGAAGCCCTTCAAATTAAAATTAATCTGTTTTGTACTATGTCTAGTACTAAGCTTTCCCACTCCAAATCCATTTTCTTGGGTTGGAACGAGCAGCCCCTTGACTGGTTTAAGAGCTATGAATTTCAATGGGGAGGCCCTCACAAGATTGTGAGATATCTTGGCATTTCCTTTTCCATTAACCCCTCACTTAAGGACATGTGGCTTTGTGTTAAAGAGAAAATTACTAAAAAGATGGACAAATAGCATAACCGTTCCCTATCCTTGGCTGGTAGACTCCAAGTTTGCCAAAATATTTTGTCCTCTTATAACATCTACTACTCATCCACATGGATGTTTAGAAACTATCAAATTTTTGAAGTTCAAAAATCTTTTAGAAACTTTCTCTGGTTGGATGGCAAAGGCAACAAAAAATCTCATGTTGTTAAATGGAATTGGTGCTGCACTGACAAGCTTATTCGGGGGCTGAGGCTTAAAGATCTTAGGCTTGAAGGAATTGCTCTTGCTGCCAAATGGATCTTTCACTCTATGGATGGAAATGCTCCATGGAAGATCCTTGCTAGGAATAATATTGTGAGAGGCTTCACAAAAAATGCTAAGACTTCCAGAAGAACCTTCCTTTTAATGACTTGGTCATTGGCAACTTCCCTATAAATGTGAAAGGTTATGAGGTCTTCAAATCAATCTAGAAGGCTTGGAACCAAGTTAGGAAATTTATTGTTAATAAGGACTTCCATGATGACAGTCAAATCTATGGTGAAAGGTCTATTTGGTGGAACCTTCATCTTTCTGGGAAACCCCTTGCCCTGTCCCAAGGCTGCTCTGTTAGACAATGGGCCAATAAAGGCATCTCTCAGTTTATTGACATCTTTGAGCATGACCGGTTCCTCAGCTGGGAGAACCCTAGAAAAATATTTGATATTCATGTCTCTCAAAACAAGACTTATAACATGATTCTCAAAG
>MU225130.1:26436-49779 GCA_018584345.1 Thuja plicata | reverse complement strand
CTATGAATGATGAGATTGAACAGATTGAGAAAAACAAAACATGGTCACTTGTGCCAAGACCAGATGATAAGAATGTCATCGGTACAAAATTGATACTCAAGAATAAGCTGAATGAGAATGGAGAAGTCACAAGGAACAAAGAAAGACTAGTATGCAAAGGGTATGCACAAGAGGAAGGTATAGACTATAAAGAGACCTTTGCACCCATTGCTAGGCTAGAAGGAGTGAGAATAATACTTTCTTATGTTGCATACAAAGGATTCAAAGTATATCAAATGGATGTCAATTCAACATTCCTAAATGGAATACTTGAAGAAGAGGTATATATTGAGCAACCAGAAGGGTTTGTAGATCCAAACAAGAGGAAAATGGTATGTAGACTTCACAAAGCCTTTTATGGATTAAAACAAGCTCCAAGAGCCTAGTATGAATGACTTCATTCCTATCTAATAAGTATTGGATTCATTAGGACTAGTGAAAACAACAATCTTTATTTAAAAGAAGATACTAATGCTAACACTTTGATTGCTGAAATATTTTTTGATGAAATCATATTTGGAGGCAATGATATGCTATGAAAATCATTTGTTGATGAGATGAGCAAAGAATTTGAGATGTCTATGTTTAGAGAGATCAAGTTCTTTCTTGGTCTATAGATCATTCAACAAAGTAAAGATATTTTCATTACACAGTCCAAGTACAACAAAGAGGTCCTGAAGATATTCAAGATGGAAGAATCCAAACCAGTTGGAACACTGATGGCTACTGGATGTAAGTTGACAAAGGAGGACAAGACAACAGAGGTAAATCAAACTTTGTACAGATCAATGATTGGAAAACTCATGTATGTTGTACACACTAGACCAGATATTACACATGCAGTAGGAATTGCTGCTATATTTTTTACTAACCCCAGGGACTCACATATGACTTCTATGAAAAGAATTCTAAGATATCTAAAAAATACTGAGGAATTTGGCTTATGGTATAGAAGAGAAGGCAAATTTGAACTAAAGGTGTTTACTGATATTGATTGGGCTAGAAATCTTGATGACTGAAAGAGCGCAACTGGAGGAGCATTCTTTATGGGTGATAGACTTGTCACATGGATTAGTAAGAAGCAAGGATGCATCTCTCAGTCTACTACTATAAATTGCTCAAATATTACATGGATCAAACAACTACTAGAAGGCATGCATATGAAGATCTTAGAACTAGTGATTATCTATTGTGATAACACCAATACAATAAAAATTTCCAAGAATCCAGTCATGCATGCAAAGACTAAAGACATTGCAATCAAGTATCATTATTTGAAAGAACAAGTTCAAGAGAAAGAAGTGACACTTGAGTATGTGCAATCAAAATAATAGTTGGTCGATATCTTCACCAAGCCACTGCCCAAAGATACATTTGAGTACCTAAGAAAGAGACTAGGGGTCAAACCCTTGCCTACCAGTCAGTAAAAGACTGAAGGCTGCATCAGCCTATATATTATCAGAATATCAAAAATGTTGATGCAAGAAAACAAAAGAACTTCAAAGCTACATCTATATATAGAAAGGTATATATCATAACCAAGCACCAGAGCATAATGTTGTATTACTGATGGATAAGGAAAATTCAAGGAATATATTATGGATAAGAGGAAAATGATTATTTGACATGAATTTCAAATTTGGCAACAGACATTGTTTCTATAGCTTATTGGCATTGTTGTCAAAGGGAGAGAGATTATCCATATTATCACATTCTTCTTAGAAAAGGAAGAGAGATTATCCATTATCAGATCACTCAAATAGGGAGAGATTATATCCTAAGGGAGAGAAAATAGTATGAAATATTACACAAAGAGAAAGTTGCTGAAAAGAGGACAAGACATCAAAGTAGAAGAACAGTCAGAAGGAGAGAAATTGACACCAGAGGATATTCAACACATCAAAAAATAGAAAACTGCAAGCTGAAAGAATAAAATCTAAGCTAAAACAAAGCTTACCGAAGTTCAGACATTTATCAGTTATCAAACAAAGATTGGTAGTTTGATGAATCTCAACCATTGTATTTCATATTGTATTAGAAATACTATAGTTTGATAATATAATTTTTGTTGCCATCAATGACAAAGGGAGAGATTGATGACATATAACTGATTGAATTTTTGATAATGCTAAAATTGATGATAATTCAAGGCATTAAATCATTTAATGGTTTGTATTGTCATTGATGTCAACTTGATATCATCTCTACGGTCATGTACCTAATGCCAAAGACTTCAGAGAATCAAATGGAACAAAGGTTATGCTTTCAGCAATGCATAAAAGTCAAGTGATCACTAAGTGATAGACAACACCAATGGAGTGCACACCATTGGTAAAGCTAAAGAATAAAATTCATAGTGATACCAGATGAACTAAAGACAGTGTTGCCCAATGAATCAAATCACAGGTTGCCTGATGAACTAAAGACAGTGTTGCCTGACGAGTAAAAATCCAACGATGCCTAATGGATGGAGATCCCAAAGCTAACTGGAGTCACATCGATAGAATTGGTAGTTGTAACTGATGACTAACTGAAGAATTGACCGACGGAATAGAGAGTTCAAAAAATAACAAAATATCTAGCTGGCAAGAGCTAAAGATAGACTTAACTGGTTTTTTTCATTGTTTTATTTGACCAAAGTTAAGTGATTGATTTAAAGAATATTTGTATAGTTGGCAAGAAGATAACTATGAGATAAATCTTGAGTTATGCTTTAAATTAGATTGGATGGATTAATTTTCACACCAAGAATCAAGAATCAAGAATCAAGAATTAAGGAATATCATGTCTATATAAGGGACAAGCATTATTCATTCCAAATATAGATAGAAGGGGAGTGAATTGAAAGAGGATGCTAAAGAGAAACTCATGAAGGATAACTTCATCCAGTCCTGATCAATCAAGCTAAGGGAGAGCTAAATAATTCTACACACACCGACAAATAGTGAAGCACAACATCACAAAGAAGAAAGTGTGGAGCACAGATAATTGAATTGATATATTGATCAGAGAGGTAATGTACTTAAATAGATCTAAAAATTTGCAATTCAAGTTGCATTAGAAATAGGTCATTTTGTTTCAGTTTAACCATTGAAGAATCAAGTCTCTTAATAGAGCAAGACTTAACAGTCTTTTATATATTGAGGTACATCCCAAGGAGTGCCAAAAATGTTGATTCATGAAATTAGCACTAGATTTTCCTAAAGCCTATTGATAGTCTAAGAAAGAGGCTAATTCAAGGATGGTAGAAAACTAAGTTTCCCAATACTAAGTGACAACCTATATGTATAAAATCCTCTAACAAGGTCACACCTAACAATGTGTTTGTAACCTTTAATAGGGTTGGCTCTTAATAGGGCTCACTTCAAAAGAGTGAAAATTTGGGGTACCAGTCCCAGTGGTTTTTCCCTCAACAGGGTTTCCATGTTGAAATCTAAGTGTTATGTGTGTATGGTTTATTACTTTACTATTTTACATTTCACATATGCATTTCTAGATATATCGGTATACTATGCTTATTTACCGTATTTTAGTAAATAGTTCTACTGCATACTGGTAATCAAAGAGAATAAGGACAGACAAGGAAAAATGATAGATAGTTAATTATTATAAATATTTCATGGCATGCATCTTGTAGGGACTTAATAATATAAGGTTTATTTGATTGGTGGTTAGTGATTAAAGGATAAATTTTTGAGGCCACTGATTCACCCCCCCCCCCTCTCTTAGTTATTACTAACATAATAATGGGATGGGGGAATACAAGATTGGTTAATTACTCTTTGTAAAAATATTACCTTTGTCACCAAGATCACAAGGGAGACCTTCATCATCTATAATGTGAGCAAATCCTAAAACATAAACAATGTACAATGGAACTTTGTGAAAGGAAAATCAATGGTAGAAGAAAAAGAGGATGCAAAGACAAAGATGAATCTCATCAAGATGTCAAACATGTCCAAATCACAACTTAATAGTATGGACATGGTCTACACATCATGAAAAGAATGGGATATCAAGGACAAGGATCCATAGGAAACAATAACGAGGGTCTTGTTTAGCCAATCTTGACTCAATTTAGAGATCCGAAAGACAAAACAGGTATAGGGTATTTTGAAGAATCATAGATACCCCTCATCTAATATTGACCAATATTTGATGAAGAATGAGAAGAATAAAAAAATGAAGTTGAATTCACACCTTAGTCATATGAACATTTATTGCATATTCATGATGATAATCCTCATTATTTAGGTGAATGATACATTCCTTCATTTTTAGGAACTCAAGAAACAAAAGATGATGAAGACATGTGTTAGCACTATATCCAAAAAAATTTCATATTTCAAACAGTGGTCTTTTCCCATGTCTTTTGTCCTCAAATTTTCCCTTTTCATGTAAAATAGGTCTTATAAATGTTTAATTCTTCAATCGATTGTCTTTCATGCTTGGTCGCATAGTCGCTCTATCATAGTTCATTAGTCATTTTGTATGCGAGTGAGTGAGTAAGCCAGTCATCCTTCAATCATGTAGTCACATCAGTTTTGTAAGTTGTTGGCTTTACCTCACGAGTGACCAATGTCATCATTGAAGCATTTTGAAATTCTTTGTCGCATACTCGCAATGTATTTTCATTTTTAACCTTTTAGTCCATGAGTATGCGAGTGAGGTAAAATGTTGTGTTTTCGCACTCTTACTGAGATATCTTGTCTTTACATTTTTAATGTGTGAGCGTGTGACTAGAGGAAGTTTTAGATCAATCTCTCAATGGATGAAGTTTTTCATTAACTATCTTTTTCTGTGCCAGTCAAGTTATGTCTATGAGTCGTTGCTCACTCGCTGAGGTTTTTATATAGCATCTTTTTGTTGTGCAAGTATGCAACATGTTCTATATGAGTTCTTATATGATATTATCACCCATTCACATTGAAGTTTCACTCAAATAATTTGGGACTGTGGGTGAGTGATGAAGGAAATGCTCGAGCTATCGCACACTCACGAGTAATAAAGGTCAAGTCAAATTTTTATAGTGAATGCATGACTAAAGGAAATTCAATGAACAAAGTTGTAATCATTCACTCACAAAAGGTTTGTTCTTTTAATATTTTAATGTGCGACTGAGCGACCAAGGATGTTTTTAAACATCACTCTCTCACCAATGGTTGGAACTTAAATAATTTTGGCATGCGAGTGTGCGACCAAGAGGAAAGGATAATTCATCGCTCAGTCACAGTGGATGATTTAGTTGACATTTTTCATCAGCGAGTGTGTGACCAAAGAGGATTTTTATGTCAGTTCTCAGTCGTGGTGTATTAGTTGTTAATGTTTTTCATCACCAAGTGTGCAAGTAAAGGATTTTATGCCATCGCTCACCCCTAAGGCTTAGTGGTTGACACATTTTAGATTGCGAGTGAGTGATGCGGTTAATCTATGTTCTAAAATGAATCATTGCTCACTCATGAAGGTAAAGGATCAAATAATAAAAGCGTTGCAAGCATGTGACAAGATGAAGTTTCAAGAAGTTGTTTAGTCATCACTCACTCGCACAGGTTCAAAAGAAATGAGATAAAGAAAAGTGAGTGTGCGACTAAAAAGGATAAATGAAATCAACAGTTGTCACTCACTCATAGGTTGATTTTGATTATGAACAAGGATGCAGTAAGTACATGGTTGAATAAAGGAAAGAGTTGTGTCACTCACTCACATAAAGATTTTTGGATGTTTGATTTTTACAATGAGTGTGTGACACCCTTCCATTTGCCTTGTTCTTATTTTTAAATGCAAAAAGGGAAAGAAATACACAGTCTTTTCTAGCGAGGATACAAAAGTTTGAATTAATGGCAGCACTAGTTGCAAAAGATAATGGCATGATCTTGCAAGTGTGCGAAGTCACAGTATAGAAGAAAAGACACCAATTTGATGGGATATAAGTATTTTTGATTATGCACTCATTCCATACAATTATTGTATTCTTCCTTTGTGATTTTTGAGTGAATTACAGGGAGTTTTTCTAAGATCAAATTTGAGCAGGAAAGATGAGCCAAGCTACTACAAGTGCAGTTTCAAAAGGGTCAAGAAAGAAAGCAGCTACAGTGAAGAAATATACAGAGGAGTTTGTGGATATTTTTCCTGGAACATCTATTGCAAACAGTGCAAATCAATCAGAGTGGAAGGACAAGTGGTGCCAATGTAGAAAATTTGTTACTCTCAATTACTTGAGTAATTCTTTGTTTCATTACTTTTAGAACAATAGGGTTAAGATAGTCCCTATTTGCAATCCCTCAAATATGAACATAGAAATGTTAGTTGTTCCTGATGTATACATTGATGTGGAATTAATAAAAGAGATAGCTAAGAGCTACTTCCCAGTGGCTAGGGTGATTAGAAAGAAGAATAAAGAGTCCCTAGTGGCTATAAATAGAAGATCAGTAGCAAAGGTTTTTGGGATTACCGGTGCACTATGTACCAAAATTGATTTGGATAAGATACAACCTAATTATGAAAAATGAGAGAAGCTCATAAAGAAACATGAGATGCCCAGATTTATGCCTAGGGTAGATAGACATCTGGTGGTGATTTTGGGTAATATAAAGCCACCTTTTGACTTATCTCTATTCCACCATTATATCAAGTCTATAGCATATGGTCTGTGTAGGGTGCTGGGTTTTGATGGAGATTCTACTATTGCTGCTAATGTACTAATGATGGCCATGGATATCCAACAACCAAAAGTTAATTCTGATTATGACTATGTGGGTTATATAGTTGAGGCTATACATAATGCATTAGTGGAAATACAATCAGACAACCCTGTGCCTACTTTCAAACATTATTCGAATTTAATGTTTTTGATTCTCTAATACAAAAAGGCCTCCATGGATAAGGAATTGGAGCTTTTCAATTCACAATATTGTGTTCAGATGCCAATTCAAAGGTGGACCCAGGCATGGGACAGTGCAACTGTAAATTCTTCTTTTGTCTACTTTCATAGTTGAATTGTTGATCCAATTTTATATTTGTTAGGAGTAACAATGGATAGGTTGCCATTTGATATTAAGAGGTTATTAATACCATGGTAGTTCATTCAAGATTGGAAAATTAGCCATAATTGGGGTGATTTCTTTCTCTTTGACTAGTTTATTGTCATTAGGGTATATGGTTTCTCACAACCACCTCATGTCCTCCCTAAATTTGTTCCCCTCAGAATTGCTTTTGTATAATTTATATGGAAAATTACTTGGATGGATAAAGATATTTTACAAGGTCATAAGAAAGATACCTTTGTCCCTAGGTTATGAGTGGGGTGTGATTATTCTATTGGGAAAAAAGGTTTTTGAGTTAATTAATGAATTCTTGAAGCAATATATAATGTCAACCATAGTTGCTAGGTTCTATGACCCAGAACAATTTGTAAAGATAGCCTTGAATACTATGACCCCTTGGAAGACTGTGAGAGATCATGAACCCTTAGATGAGGAAGATGTTGTTAGAAATAGGATGGACAAAATTGAATTCCATACTTGTAGAGGATTGAGAAAATGTTAGAATAATATGATAACTTGATGGCACAAGTGCCAAAATTTAGTGAGGAGGATGTACAATCTTAGGGATCTCCACTTACAGTGGCTTTGAATGATGAAGAACATCTAGAACAACATCAAGAAGAAGAAGAAGAGGCTAGTGAAGAGGCCACTTCTTCTAGGGAACCACCTAGCAAGAAATAAAAAATAGAGCATATAATGGTACAGGATAGAAAAATCATGGCCAAGGCAGTGGTGACTGAGCATGGAAAGTATTTTATAAAAATCAAAAAACAACTGCAAAGGTGCCACGTGATGAGGATCAAGGAGAAAACAAGATGATCCTAAATGCAAAAATGGATGAAAGGATAATGATGGCTAATGAATTCATGAAGGATGATGAGTTTATCAAATCTGAAGAATTCAAGAGTTTCTTGATTAAATTGAAGCAAAAAGACTTAAGGAATAATTTAATAACATGGGAAGGGCCAGAAGAAAAGAATGAAGAAATTATAAGAACACTTCAAGATTATGACCCTAAGAGTGAGTTGATAATTATGGAGCAGGCTAGAATCTTGGTGCAAAATAGTGGAGTGTTACTGATTCCTTATTAGGATTTACAATCCACCTTCATCATTGATCAAATTAAAAGGAAAGAGAATCCCATGTTCAAAATAGAGTTTAAGATAGATGAGGTATTGAGAGGATCAGGTTTTGATCCTAAATCTAAAACTCTGGCTATTTGGTCTCTTTCCCTTGCTACACAAAATCCCTTGGTCTTGAGTATAAAGGAAGAAATGAAAGAAGAAATAATGATCTGGAACTTGCAGAATACCAGTGTTACAAAGATTTCCCAACTAATGACCCAAGTTTCATTTATGAACTTGGCAAAGATAGATGATTTATCCCAAAGGTATGAACAGACTTTTGGTTAGATGATGGCTTTGGCCAAGAAGCATGAAGAGGTTATCATTCATAACCATGCCTTGGAAGAAGAAATAGAGAAGTTAAAGAAAGAATTGGATGAAAAGAGGATAGATGAAATTCCTCAGGTGGTTGAAAAGTAAAAGGTAGATGCTCCAATAGAGACAGAAGGTGACTTAGCACCAGAAGAAGGCTAGATAGAGGATCCATCAAAAGAGAAAAGTGATAGTGTTTTGTCTATTATCCTTGCTAGCTTACAACACCAGGATGGTGTTTTAAAATAGAAGACTAAAATGGTGCACACTTTATATGGTTCATTATAGGAAGCTTCCATAATAGCTATAGAGGCCATGACATTTCTTGAGCCAACTTTCAAAACTTGGTCAGGATGAAGTAGATTGATGGATAAGTTAAAGACATCAATGTTGTATAGTGACGATTTCACTGATAAAGTAATAGAAACCATTGAGATGGTAAATGATCTGAATGTTACTTATGATTTCTTTAATGGTAAAGGTGAATTGATAAATAATAATTTGCAGTTGTTTGGTTATTAGTGCACTGTACTTATTCCCAAGGTTTATGATGATGTTGATGCTCTGAAGCCACATCTAGAATGGGAGAAGGAATTTGATGAAATGTGGAAGGATAATAATGTCAAACACAACCTAGAGAAGGATACAAATGCAAGTTATTGCAATGATATTTTTGATAACATGTTCAAAGTGGAGGTGGACAAGACAAAATTTGTTGTTGAGGTGAAGACAATTGTACATGCTAGGTGGACAAAAGCCTTGGATAAGCTGGAGAAGGAGAAAAATTTCATTTGGCCCACCACCAAGGAAGTGAACAAGTGGGAAGCAAAGCTAAAAGGATAGAGAGATATTTTCAAAGAATAAACAATGTTTGTTCAAACTTCCTAGATCTTATGCCACCCGTGTTCTGTTTCCAAGTTGTTATTTTGTCAGTTTTAAAAGTTTTTTCAAGATTTTGTAATCTTTCCCATGTAGTCTAGAGCTTGTTGCATCCTTAAGATATAAAATAATTCCAAGACTGCTGGGAAAAGGATAGTAATTTTCATTTGGAAATATAATTGTATTGTACAAACTTTGGTTTGAGACCAATTATTTGATAAGGGTTTTGAAAGTTTACTGTTGAATGTAATAACTCTTTTTTATATGAATACAAATGAAAATCCATCAACAATGTTTGAACTTATGATGATTATTTGTCTTCATTATTGTGTTATGAGTTCTGTTTAAATTGAGTAATTAAGGATTATTCAATTTATATGTCTATCAGGCAGATTATGAAATTATCTTAGGGGTTCTTTCAAGGAAAGATTAAATTTCCTTAGGTTTATTTCAGTGAAACTTAGGGTGTATAATGAATATGATGATTATCTTAGCATATGTATGAGGGTTGATATACAAGGTATATCTATTTTTTGTTTAGATTTGTAGTTGTTTTTAAGTTTATGTTTATGTAAAATGGTTATGAATGTTTAGAGTGACTTTGATTCCCTAGGATAAAACACTAGTCTATTATTCATTTAGAGTGGGTGAATATCACCACAAAATTTATCTTTATCATTTTGTTTTAGTTTTTCAAATAAATATTATAGAATTTAAAATCTGTAATTCCACTATGCACTTGATAGAATAAATTGTCATAATTTGAATATCCCATGTGAAGAAGGGTAAACCCACCCAAGGTTATGGAACTCAAAGTGTAGAGGGTTTGAAAAACCTATTTTTGTCATTCTTTATCTTGCTTGATCAGTGTTTGGGATAATAGAGAAAGCTTACTGCAAGTATTTTATGTGTTAGCAAGAAAATGAACTAACAGAAAATGGCAACTCTACTGGGGAGTTCAAGAAAGAAACACATATAAAGGTTATTTTGAATCTCTCTTTTCATGAAAGTTAAATCCTTTAAATCTAGTTTATGAAATCACAAGTTGTATGTATATCTCATTGTTACATTCTTTACTGTCATTTTCAAAGTGAAATCTTGTTATTTTGTTTGCAATAAGATTTGGGTGGCGAATCTAGGTAATTGGTTATAGTGTTTCTAAGGGAAACATTAGCAAATCAAGTGTTAGGGGATTTCATTAGTTTTAGGATGAATAATAAAAAGGCATACACAAAGGACTACCCTCAAGCTATATCTTAGAGTGATGTTCTTAAAAACCCTAGAAGAAATTATTCTATGAAGTGAGATTCTCATAATAACACTTCTTGGAAATCTAGGTCTATAGGTTCACGTCAGCCTTTAGGTACAATTCTTGAGAAAGACATAAGTGTACCTATGAATCTTGAGTCTGAGACCATGGGTTATTATGATTATTTGTTTGATACCCCTGCACCCAGAAATGTATTACAACAAAAGGGGGGAACATCAGACCAATACATGTGGAATTTTTCTCCAAGTTCATCAGATATCCCTTATGAAAGAGTGGAAAATCAAGGGGAGGATAATATGATGAATATATATATATATACGATTCTTCCAGTTTTGACATAAAAGAAGTCCTTAGAGACAATGACCTTTTGAAAAAGGAACTAAAAGAAATAATTCTTATCAAGCAGAGAAATGATAAGGCTAGAGAAGAGAAAATTGTAAATTCTATTACTGAGAGAGAAAATTTGAAGAAGGGGGTTTCCCAATTGAGATTGGTAGATCAGGGTGAAAAAAGAGGGATCTCATGGTTTGAATAAAGAAGTTTTTGGTGATGTAGATGCCCTCAGAAAAGAGTTCCTGGAGAAAGAAAGCTTGTTGAAGAAAAGTGATTCTAAAAATAAGGAGCCTGTATTGAGGTAGGTTCTCACTTATGATACTCAAAAAAATATTAAGGGTCAAACCTCTTTACAAGATACATGAGAAACTAATGCTACGAAGACAACCTCAGATAGAGGAAAAAAAAGGTCACTGGTGTACAATTTTTTGAACCTAAGATTGAAGAAGGAATGTCTCAAAATATTTTCTCACTTGATACGGAATTGGAGATGGCTAGAAAGGCCAAAGATGATATTTCCAAACAACTAGAAAAGGAAGAAACATAAGATGCCTCTTTAGAAATGAGAAGAAAGATTGCTTTCTTAAATTCCTCCATTCACACTAATGTGACAAGTAATGCTATCTCAGTTGCTCAAACCATGCCCAGATCTACTTATAAGACTCAAAATATTAATGCAAATGCTTAGATGTTGGGTGCAACTCAAGGATTTGCATCATATTCAGGATAAGGTAGACTAGATGGCACTACTAGTCATCAAAATATAGGCACTGGTAGTAGTTTCCCTAATCTTGGCACAAATTTTTAGAGGAGGCCTATTCATTTGGAAAGATATAGGAAACTATTTTTTGATGGTATCCCGGGTCAACCTAATTCTATCCCTAATGAGATTAGAGATAAGATTCCCAAATTTAGTGGGAATAATGCTATAATAGGTGAAGAGTGTCTGGAAGTATTCAATGATACAATGAATGATTATGAAGTTGAAGATGAGGATGTTGTGATGAAGTTTTTTGTGCAATCATTGATTGAGGATACAAGAGATTGGTATCAAGGATTTCCTGATAATAGTATGTATTCATGGGATGAGTTTGTTATATGTTTCAAAGAGTAGTATGATGATAAGATAAATTCTGGTTTCATGTTGAATGAATTCAACAATGTGAAGAATTTTCAAAATGAGAGCATAGCTGAGTTCAATATAATATTTCAAAAGGCTATGTATAAATTGTTTCAATTATTGAGATTGGATGAGAATGTCTGCCTCACAACATATTACAATGCTTTGGATGGAAAGACAAGATACTTGTTGAGAGATAAAGATCCTCATACCATGAGGGATGCCTATAAAATGGCCATAAACATAGAAAGTAATAGAAGATCTTCTGGTAATCTTAGTAAGAGGAATGACAATAGACTCTAAAAAGAGTCAAAACTCCAGTCCACCAAGAATCCCAAAGAGGAGTATAAAATGGATACAGTGGTAAGTGTGGTAAAAGACCTTGCTATGAAAGTATACAAAAATGAAAAGGGATTCTAAAATAATAAGCAGCAGTATCAGAGGCAAGAGAAACCTTATAGAATGCATGACTTTCCTTACAAAACTATTTGGAAAGATGGAAATCCCATGCCAAATGATTCAAGTGATACTAAGAATAAAGATGTGCCTGATCCTCTAAAAAACAACATCACACACAACGTAGATAATACTCCCTGGTGTATGGCCTGCAATATGCCTCATTCCCTTTTTCAGTGTGTAGTAGCCCAAGGAATGATAGAATCATGTAAAAGTGTTGGAAAATAAGAAGGAAAACATGATAAAAAACCTTCATTAAACATGTGTGGCTTCACTATTGAAGATGATAATGGTGAATTAGAAGATGAATCAGAGGACAACATGTAATTCTCAATAAATTATGCAAATACTAATTTAGAACGTGTGCAACTTTGGAGGCCTAGTGATGAGGAAGTAAGATCTCTCACCATTGCTATAGTAACTAAGGCAAGAAGTTCCTATCACCTTCAAAATAGACAATTTGATCAAAGTGAAGACGTCTGGTTTAGTTTTTATTAGAGAAGTCACAAATGAAGATTTTGCACAAGATGTAGATAAAAAACAAGAAGGAAAGATAGATAAAGGAAAATCTAAAGAAACTCTTGTCAAAGGGGGTAAGGTTATCTCTACAATTGAGAAAATAAATAAGACAACCCAAGGAGAATAGGGGTAAATTTACTTCTGAAATTGTTCCAAATCTTCCAACTTTTGATATGAAATAAGCTTTATCTCAAATAAAGGTGTTTGTTCCCTTAGTTGAGATGTTAAAAATAAAAGAACGCTGAGATGCTTCTTTCTCACTGCTTTAAGCCTTACTTGATATACCTGATACAAATAATTTCAATTGTGAATCAAGAGAAGAGAAATATGAACCCCCAATATGTGTTGGAAATGTGGTATTTCAAGAGCCTAATCAGATTGATCCATTTAATATAATATTGCTTCTAAATAATAAGTTGTTAAAAAATTGTATGATAGATTCTGGAGCGACTGTTAATGTGATGCCTCACAATGTGATGAAGGAATTAGGTTTGAAGTTATATAATATTTTTGGTAGATGTTATGCCATGGATAATAGGGAAGTGCATGTAATTGGAACTTTGCAAGGTATTGAGTCAAGCTTGCTACTTTCCCTAAGGTTATTTTAAAAATGGATGTTGTTGTGGTTGATACTCAACATCATTTTGGAATGTTGTTATCAAGGAAGTGGGCTGCAGTGGTGGGAGGACATGTACAAATGGATTTGTCTTTTTCTACCATCTATGTGAATGAAAATGAGGTTATATTATTTAGAGAGCCTAGGGCTCCTGTATTGGTTGAAAAAGTTAATCCAAACATCCTCAATTGTTGTGTTGATGTGGATGTGCAAAACTTCAAAGTTGAAAAGATTTAGCCCCAATTAAAAAACATTGATCCCATAATAGAAGAATTGGAATTGCAACAACATGGGCTATGGAAAATGTATTTTGATGGAGCTTGTTGAAAAGAAGGGTCAGGAGCTGGTGTATTATTTGTGTCTCCATTAGGTATTACCTTCAAATATTCCTTTTTGTTGGATTTTCAATGCACAAATAATACAGCTGAGTATGAGGCATTGTTATTGGGACTAGAAATTGCAATAAACAAAGGCATTAAGTTATTAAGGGTTTTTGGAGATTCAGAGTTAGCCATATCACAAATCAAGTCAAAGTATGCTGCCAAAAATGATAAGTTAAAATAGTATAAGTATACTGTATGGGATAGCATTGATTGTTTTGATGTATTTTCAATTGAATGGATAGAGAGATCTAAATATATCCTGACAGACTTCCTAGCTAATGTAGCTATAAAAAATGATGACCTGACATTAGTAGGAATATCTATTACAGAAACTAAAACTAGGCCTACCATACCTAATAATGTATATAATTGGTAGGTTTTAGAAAATTATGATGATATCCTTTCTTTCATTCAATGCATAGACAATTATGAGGGCTAGAATATTGACTATAACAATTTGGTAAGTGTTATTAATGGAAAAGAAACTGTATTTGGCAATGAAATTCTGCAATTGCAAAAAAATTAAATGCCTAAAGGACTAGTCCAATTATAAGGAATGTTTATTGACAATGGCAGTCACATGTGCCAAAAGTTTGCCGCCAAAATGGATGAATTTGAGGAGATAAATTTGGGATCAGAATCTGCTACTAAACTTTTATATATTGGGAAAACATTGGCACCTCATGTGAGAACAAATCTACTTATTTTTCCCAAAAGGTATAAACATGTTTTTTCTTCGTCTTATGAAGACCTTAATGTTGGAGATTTGATTCTAAATAGTTGATTGATTGTATGTTTGTCATTGATGACAACATATAATACACAAAAGTACTTCTATATGTACTTATCCATATGTTTACATGAATACTTGTGTGGATAGATACATGTTTTTGACATTTTTATTATGCCATGTTCATACACATAAACCCATATATCAAGTTTCAGTAAAGATATGTAATTCTATTATTGACGGTTACAGTTCTGGAGGAATAACGGTTTAAGGCCAACGTATATAACGTGTCTAATGAGTTGCACCTATCTTTAGGATATGCATGTGTATATTCATGATGATTTATGATTTTTTGATATTAATCTAAAGGCACCAAACATATTTCAAGAAGATTGCAAAGTTATGATTAAATTGGTGAAGCTGACTTAGTGAAGCGACACGTCTATTTAGTTAGTACTTGCGTGGTTGTAATCATGCTTGTGTGCTTAGTAGAGTTGACAAGGATGTTATGATGAGTCATCTAATAGGTCCCATGATATCATACTTGGTGTATGTACTTATAGAAGGTCATTTGTGATAAGAAGAGTTGCGAAAGCCAGAGATAAGAAAAGCAGAGCAGAGTGTTAAAGCAGTAGAGCTATATTTATCATATGTTGATAATATAGATATTGAAGTAGAAGCTTTCCAAACATAGAGAATATTGTTGTAGTTCTTTACAAGAGGTTAAAGCATCGGTGCATAAAATAAACTGATCAGACAAGCAGTGTGACAAATAGCAGTTCACCTTGTTGATACAGTGTGTATCAAATAACCAGAAGGTTTTAGCCTTCACCACTTGGATAGTGAGTCCTTGGATAGTGAGTCCACCAACCCTAAAGGGTTATTGTAAAAGACTCCTAACAGGGTCAGACCGTTAACCAGGTCACTATACTACTGCATTGTAATGAACAACTCCTAACAGGGTTGTAAGATATTTTAACAGGGATCACAATAAATAGTATAGTTCTTTGTGGGTACTAATTCCCACCGGGGTTTTTACCATTTGGTTTCCCCATAACCAAATTGATGTGTTGTGTAATGTGTTATCTAAATGTGCATAAGCTAAGAATTGAAAGCATATCATTAATCATCCCATGGATCTCTAACTAAGCATGCTAATAGAGAGCTCTCAGCTTAAATCTCTACTAGTGAAATTCCTAGAATGATAAAATTGATAATGATATGACTATCTAGTTTATAATTCTCTCAAATCATAAAAATGATTCTCTCAAATTCTCAATTTCTCTCACAAAATACTTTGATATTGCTCTCAAATTTCTTTGATCTCTCTAAAATTGACTATAATGTAGATGTTTTGCATTCAAATGTCTAGGATTTTTTTATGGTTGCAAATTGCTCTCTATTTATAGGTTTTTCCCAAGTGTAGGGGGTGGAGTCAATTGATGATGGTTTAGCCTTGGTTTAGTGAGAGGATTTCAAATGGTTTCAAATGAGGGGACAATTTAAATGATTGTCTCAAAGGTTGGGACAAGATGAGTGGAGGAAATTGAAAATATTAAATGAGTGGTTGAGATTGAAAATTTGGAGTGATCCATGTGTTTTTCCTTCTCAATTCTCATTGGTTCCTCAAATTCATGTTGAAATATAATAGGATTTATTAATTCAATTGATTAAATTAGCCATGTAGGGGAATAGGTTGGATTTGATTTTTATTTAAACTATACAATTAATTGATTAAAATCAATTATATAGTTTGATTAATCCCTTTAGGCTTATATTTAATTAATTTGATGTCATTATTAATTGATCCTTTGATTTAATTTGATTTTATCGCAATTTGATTTAATAAATGTCTATTTGAATTGATTAAGTATATTTTGATTGATTTAGAGCAATTTGATGAGATTTGATGCAGATTTGGTTGAAATTTGCAGATTGCATTGATTAGGAAACACCTGACCAATTTTAGGTGTCTACATCTCTCTTATCAAAATGATATTTCATATTTTGTTGTATTTTAACATTTTCTCTTTGCCTATCTCTTCTCACTTCATCCAGTTCTACTAATTGAACCCTTCTATCCCGCATAGGCTCAAAAACTTCTAAACCCTCATTTTGGATGAACTTATAGACTAGAAGAATTTTTTTTGCAAGAATTCTAGATTGGACACCATATAATAATTCAAAAGGGGACCTTCCTATAGCCCTTTTCAAATTAATTCTATCTACCTATAAAGCAAGCTTCAATTTGGCATGTCAAGCCCTCTTGTTGTTTTCCAAGGTTTTCTTCAAAATCAGCATAATGCTTTTGTTACTAGATTCTTCTTGTCCATTGGCTTGAGGATGCTAAGGGGATGAATGTGATATAAAAATTACCATCTCAGAAAAAAAAAATCAACAAATTCTTCTAATCTAAATCACATGGCATTATCCATTATTAGTTTAACAGGAACACCAAACCTAGTAATCACATTATTCATCAGACAGTTGACCATCACTGTGCTTGTGGCCTTCTTGGTTGGAATTTCTTCAGCCCACTTGGTAAATTAATTAGTAGCAACCAAAATCTAGCTATGTCCCCCACTTGATTTTTCTACAAAATCTCCAATCAAGTCCATCCCCCACATGGCAAAAGGTTCTTCTATAACTACAGGATTCAACAATAGAGAACCTGAAAATTTTAGTTTATTAGAGAATCTTTGACATGGCTCACATTTTATTAAAAAAGAATGGGTGTCTTTAAACAAATAGGGCCAATAATAGAAAACCCTTAAGATTTTATGAGTTGTTTCTCTAGCAGAATAGTGTCCTCCACATATTCTAGAATGTATTTCTCTCAAAACCTTTTCAGATTTCCCTTTGTCCAAACATAACAGTAATATTCCATCCCTATTTTTCCAATACAAGTCACCCTGCAATAGTAAATACCTCTAAGCTTGCAATATCAAACTTCTCCTCTAGTTGTCACTCAAGCCCTCTGGGGAGCTAGCATTTTTAAGAAAATATACTACATTGGTATACCAAGGTTGCATTTCAATACTTGTAACCATCCTTCCACAAGTGTTGACATTAATCACTTGAAATAGGTCCAAATTCTCCCCTATCAGTAATTTAGCTATTCCTAATCCCCTTACTAGCTTAGTAATATGGATTTCCAAGTAAAACTCCTAAATTTTGTTAATCTATTTGCATCTTTTCCTTGTCACTTCACTTTGGACCAAGATATCATTTACTGCAGCATGGTGAACATATGCATTAACTTTAGCACACACTAGATAAGGTCAGAATACCTTGACTGATTTCACCAATGCATAATCTTTCCTTTCCATCAATTGATAACTTAACTCGGCTAATTGTAGTGATTTACTAAAGAATGCAATGGGATTCTCAAATCCTTCCCCTTTTTTTTGCAATAATACTGCTGCAATAGTGTGAAAAGATGCAAATGTAAACATAAAAAATTGTTTAGCACAATCAAGAGAAATTATAATAGGGGCTTCTTGAATTTCTTATTTAATTTTCTCAAATTCTCTTTGTGCCTCCTGGTTCTATTCAAACTTTACATCTTTCTTCAATAGTTTGACTATTGGTTTAAATAGCTCTACAAAGTTGGCAATAAATCTCCTAACAAAATTAATTTGTCCCAGGAATGACTGTACACCTTTAAGGTTTTTAGGACCAAGGACCTTCTGAATGGCTTCAACTCTTTCTAGATCAATCCTTACCCCTTCCTTTGATACTATATACCCCAAGAGTTTTCCTTATGTAAAATTGACATTTTCTTGGCTTCATTGATATACCATATTCCAATGCTTTGACTAAAACCTTCTCCAAGTGGCTCCAATGATCTTCTACTTTCTTTGAGAAAGAAGTCAAATCATATTTGTAAACTACCATGAGAACATCTATAAGATCCTTAAAATCCACATCCATTTCCCTTTGAAATGTAGCACCGGCATTTTTTAAACCAAAATGCATACGGGCATACACATAAGCTCCCCAAGGGGTAGTAAATGCGGTCTTAAATTGTTCACATTCCTTGACTAACACTTGATTATACCCATAGAACCCATCCATCATAGATAATAAATCACATACAATTACCTTATCCAGCATAGCTTCCATGTTAGGTAGTCCATAATTGTCCTTTAATGAAGCTACATTAAGATTCTTGAAATCAATGCATAATCTTATGTCCTAATTCTTTTTTCTTACTGGGACAAAATTTGAAACCCAAGATGAATGTCTTATGGGTTCAATTATGCTTGCATCCCTTAATTTCATCAATTCCATTTGCATCTTGGTGGCCATTAATAGATTGATAGGCCTATGTGTCTGCCTAAATGGTTTTGCATTTCCCTTCAATGGGATGTCATTTTGCAATAAGTGCTCCCTATAGGCTTTCATATCTTCATAGGACAAGGAAAAAACATGCTTACATTTTTTAGAAATTTTATCAAATTCATCCTCGCATCTCTATCTATTTTTTTTCCAATATAAACCAATTGACGGGATGTGTCTGATACTAAATTTATTTCCTCCAAGTCTTCCAACTTGTCTTTGGACTTCTGTGACATGTAATTATCATTAATAATAAACATGCCTTCTAGTTCAACTGGTCTCTTAGTGATATGGTTAGAAGCTAGATAAACAACTTCTTTCTCAAAAATGTACTACTTACCATCTACAACTCCTATCAAAGAGTCACAGTCAATCTGTTGGCCATCATATTGATCTAAGCATTGGATAAATCCCAGGATATCATCATCATCCTCAAAAAATTTCCAATTGTGAATATTATCAGGCATTTCAGGCCTATTCTTGACTTCTACCATAGATATACCAGTAAGGGTAATATCATCATTTTTCAAAGCAACATTTGCAAGGAATTTTTCCATAATATTGTTTGACCTTTCTACCCACATAATATTAAAGGCCTCAAATAGCTTTATTCTATCCTAGATATAATATTTATAAAATTTCAATTTGTCATCCTTAGTAGCATATTTGATCTAATAGAATCTATGGTTAATTGAGAATCCCCATGAACTTGTAAACATTTAATACCCTGTTTGATGACAATGTCCATTCCCAATATCAATGCTTCATATTTAGTTGTATTGTTGGTACAATAAAAAGCCAATAGGAAGGAGTACTTAAAAGTAATACCTGATGATGATATAAAAAAAATACCCACTCATGATCCTTCCTTAGAACATCCCCCATCAAAATACATCTTCCATAGTCCATCTTGTTTCAATAGCAACTAATCAATTATTGGGTCAGTGTTTCTCAATTGTGGCTTTATTTCTTCAACAACACAATTTTCTATATCAACATCTACACAATAGTTCAACTTTCCAGGTAATACCACTTCAACCATGATAGAAGAATGAGGCTCTCTATACAACTTAACCTTGGTGCCATTCACAAGTATTGTTTCATAGGACAAACCCAATTGTAATCTTCTACCTACTGCTACTGCCCACTTTCTCGATAGTAGCATAGTATAATGAGGTTTTGTATCAATAACAAATATATCCATTTTATAAGTGGCTTCAAGAAATGTAGAAATATTTACTTCAATATATTTTAATGTCCCTACCATAGGAACCTCCCTTTTATCCATTTCATAGTATCTCCCAGCAGAAGTGCTAACTCAAAGACCTAGCTCTTTCATAACATGATATGGCATTACAGTAGCTGCAGCACCAGAGTCTATCATGCAATTTTTTACCAACAAATTATTTATAATTAAAGTAATATAAAATGGATCAACCAACAGTCATTCTTGAGTAACCACATTCCCAATATAGATATTAGAGATCTCCTAGCTTATCTCCATGCCTTTCACTTGTTTCACTTTCTCATCCACAGCTGGAACATCTCTTTTCTTATTTATTAAGCTCAAGGATATTTCTTCCTTGTTTGATATAGGGACATCCTCTATCCCTTTTAAAAGAGAAAGTGCATCTTATTTGTGCTCTTTTAACTTTTACATCTCTATTAGTGGAACTGATAGTTTTATTTGTAGAAGAGCATGCTTCATGTCAAACATAGGAAATTCAAAAGATACTTGATTTATTATTTTACCTCTTTTGGCCTTTTCAATAACGTTTTTATTTCTCTATTTTTACTTCCTCTATTTGGGCAAAAAAGGATTCTTGTTTTTTACTTTTCTTTTCATTGTTATCCTTGACAGGAGATTATGTAGCAACTTGAGGGGCATCTTCTTTAATGGATATAGAAGCAATTTTTCCTGGACCAGGATCCACCCTTCTGTTTCTCAAATTATATACACCCCTAGCCTAATTTATTACTGCTATGGTCAATGACCTCTTCTCCTCATCACTTGGCAGTCTAAAATGTGGATGCTCCTTATCATCACCAACTGCATTAATATTTCTTTGAAACATAGCACCAGCTTCATCTTCTGAATCAAAAACAACTTGTGGTTGATATTCTAAATATTGTCCTCCTCTATTTATTACATTTTTAGGAAGCTCACTATATTTTGAAGACCATGGATATGGTCTTCTCACAGTAAACATATTGACTACAAGGCCTTCCTGTCCTAAACTTATCTATTCATTTCCCTCCTCCATTTGATCAGCTAGAGCTTGGGCTAAAACACACTGGTACAAAGAGTGAGGCATGTTACAAGAAGTACACCAAGGGGTGTTCTCCACATTGTTTATGATATTTCTCTTTAAAGGATTAGAAGTCTCCTTTGTTTTCTAGTTTTCTTCATTTTTAGGGATTGGCTTTCCATCTTTCCAATTTGTTCTATATGATATATCCCTCTGATTTGGTTGTTTATCATACCTTTGGTACTGATACTTGTTGTCATGAAAAACTTTGTCATTTTTTTCCATTTTGGCATTGACATCCTTCACTACACTCATCAACTTATCAACCCTATCATCCTCTTTAATAGGTTTTCTCATTTGTCCACTTGTCTCCTTCTACAACTTACCATCCTCTCTCTTCCCCATCTTCCCTGAGGCTTGTCTATTACTCTCAATGTCTATCATTGTTTGTTAGGAATATCTCAGGGTACGTGGGTTCTTATCCCTAAGAATATAGGACATCTTTCCATCAACAACATTGAAATAGGTAGTTAAACATACTTGTTCATCTAATCTCTATTGGAGATTTGATTCTGAGCAGTTGATTGATTGTATGTTTGTCATTGATGACAACATATAATACATAGTAGTAATTCTATATGTACTTATCAGAATGATGACATTAAGACTTGCATGGTTAGATACATGTTTTTAACATGTTTATTATGTTATGTTCATACACACAGATCGAGATATGATGTTTTAGTCAAGTTGTGTAATTCTATTATTGGCAGTTACAGTTCTAGAATAGCATCTATTCAGAGCCGATGTATGTAACATGTTTCATGAGTTGCACCTATCTTTAGGATATGCATGTGTATATTCATGATTAGTTATGAGTGGATGATATTCATCTAAAGTTCCAAACATGTTTCAATAATATAGCAAATATAGAGTTAATTTGGTGAGGCTGACTTAGTGAAGCGTCATGTCTATTTAGTTTATACTTGTGCGGTTGTAATTATGCTTGTGTGCTTAGTAGAGCTGATAAGGATGTTATGAATATTTTTCTTATAGGTCCCATGATATCATACTTTGAGAAATATACTTATGGCAAGTCAATTGTGATATGTAAAGTTTGAATGATATGAAAAGAGACAAAAGATGCTCAAAGCAGAATATTAGATGTGGTTCATTCATCAAGAGTCTATGTGAAGAAGAAGTGAAAGATTGTAATATGCTGGAACTGAGCAAGACAACAGGTCTACTCTATAGTTCATCATCATATATAGCACATATCTATTATACAGAAGGTTGTAGCCTTCACCATCAAGTAGTGAGATTTTGGACAGTGAGTCCACCACACCTAACAGTGTTATTTGTAAAAGACTCCTAACAGGGTCTGACCCTTAACCAGGTCACTATACTTATTGCATTGTAAATTACAACTCCTAATAGGGTTGAAATATCTTCTAATAGGGATTACTATAAACAAGTATATTTCATTATGGGTGCTAATTCCCACTGGGGTTTTTACCATTTGGTTTCCCCGTAATCAAATTGTGTTTTGTGTACTGTGTTATCTGATTAAGCATTTACTTTGTTGTATTTTGAAGTTAAAGAAGAAAATAATTAAATTTATTGATAAATAATTCACCCCCCCTCTCTCAATTATCCTTTGGGACTATTCTAACAATTGGTATTAGATGCAAGTACCTTGGAGAAGAAGCCTAACAACTTAAGGTAGATCAGATATCTTACTTCAGAAAAGAAAGCCCAAAGTTCGACGGAGAAAATTATATGGATTGGAAAAACAAAATGATAACACATATGCAATGTGTTGGCTTTGAGATCTTTGAAATTTCTACACAAGAAGTTGTAATTCCATCTCTGAAAGACCTTGCAAAGGATGATGCTACTAATAGGATACATTTACCAATAATGCAATTG
>MU225130.1:6710-21959 GCA_018584345.1 Thuja plicata | reverse complement strand
TCTATCTTTAGCTCTTGCTAGCTAGATATTTTGTCATTTTCTAAACTCTCTATTCCATTGGTCAACTCTTCAGTTAGCCATTAGTTACAACTGCCAGTTCCATCAATGTGACTCCATTTATCTTTGGCATCTCCATCTGTTGGGCATTGTTGGATTTTTACTTGTCGGGCAACAATGTCTTCATTTTGTCGGGCAACCTATGATTTGCTTCATCAGGAAACACTGTCTTTAGTTCATTGGGTATCACTGTGACTTTTCTTCTTTGGCTTTACTGATGGTGTGCACTCTATCGGTGTTGTCTATCACTTAGTGAATACTTGACTTTTATGCATTATTGAAAGCATAACCTTTGTTCCATTTGATTCTCTGAATTCTTTGGAATTATGTACATGAATGTACAGATGATATCAAGTTGAGATCAATGACAATACAAATCATTAACTAATTTAATACCTTGCATTATCATCAATTTTAGCATTATCAAACATTCAATTAGTTATATGTCATCATATTATGTAGTTTTAATTTCTTTTCAAAGTCTCACAGCAGTGTTGAGTTTGAACTTTATGGGGATTGTTCTCTAGTAGATTCTTTGTTATCTGGAAATAAACTTTTATTTGTTTCAAGAACATTGTTACAAGATTGAAAATAACTTGTGTCAGCTGGAATAGTGATCTCTTCTCTATTATATGGGAATTTTAAGCATTTATGAAAGGTAGAAGGGACAACTTGCATTTGGTGTATCCAAGCTCTTCCCAAGAGAATGTTGTAAGATAGATTAAGATCGAGCACTTGGAACACCAAATTTATTTTCGTAGGTTCCACTCTGATTGGCAACATGACTATCCCTTTGGATGATCTTTCTTCATCATCATATGCTTTTATGGTTATCATCTTCTTAGGGTCAATATATTCATATGAGAATCCCAATTCCTTGATCAAACCTAAAGTGCAAATATTAAGACCCGCTCCTTCATCTATCAAGACTTGTTTCACTCTATCTCTGTGAATTAACACTATTATATAGAGTGGCATGTTAGGGGGGTGACTCAAAGCATTTCCATCCTCTTCAGAAAAGGATAAATAGTGGGGTGTAGTCAAGTTTCCAACCATGGTTTGGAATTATCTATGTGCAAATTGTTAAGAACATTTGTTTCAACCAAGGCTTTTTTTAAATCTCTTTATGTGATGGAGAAAGTTTGAGTAATTCAAGAATTGATATTTTTGTAGGATTTATTTGCAATTGATCAACAAAACTATAGTTATATGAGAGAGTGTTGGAAATATATTGTAGGATAAGTGACTAAGAGGGGGGGGTGAATCAGGAACCAATAAATTGATTCTCTTTTATCCTTTATTAGATTGACTAATCTAATTGCATGTATGGAACATAAAAGCAATAAACATCCATAACACTAGACACAATATTTGGTTACCCAGAAACCTTCCAAATAGAAAGTAAAACTAGGGTGAGGATTGTACCCACAAGATTTAGTACTACAATAATAAATTTGTCTAGTTAAGGCTTACAATTGACCACTTCTAATGGTCTTCCCTGTTAGGAGAAATAAAGGATGTTAGGTCCACCTTGTGAAAGGATTTATACAAAAAAATAAAGTATGCACTTTGTTAGGATATTTGTGAAGGACTGTTAAGTCCATCGTGTTAAAGGATTTTGACCGATACACCTCATGTTAGGATGAACCAGTGAATGATCTATTATGCAACTCTGATTTGCTAAGTAAGTTCCTTTGAAGTAATACTGATCACCTGAATGTGATAGATGAGTCTTTGTGGTTCCTTTATACTATTGTATCCTTCTAATCAATATGGCACTTCATATTCGCATATCCATACTCATTCTACAACTACTTCTTATAATTTGGATAAAAAAATTATCTTACATATATATCTATCCAAATCAATTACCTTCATAAGTCAGATACTTAACATATTGAATTAGTATCAAACAATATGTGCTAAGTTGGCCCAATGCTAATACTTAGGTCCATTAATCCACTCGGGTGATATACAGACACTTAGGTGACATAGTGAACTAGCAACTCTAGCACTTGGGTGACACAAGGTGCTCGGGCCAAATTGATCACTCAATGATGGTATGCCACTCAGGTAACACTGGTGATTTGGGTGATACTGTTTGGAACTAACTTCTTAGTCTACACTTCTTAGCTGAGGTTACACTTCAAGTTGTTGGCTCGATCAACACTGTATCCATATAAATGACTAAGTGTTTTGGCACTAATTGACAACATGTCTTTCCATAAGTTCTACAATCTCCACCTTTGTCATTAGTGACAAAAACACTTATCATATCAAAAATTTGGTTCAAACTGCTAAGTCAAAACTCCCCCTTACCATGTGCTTGGGTACTTTCTCTATTTTGACAACTTCTCTACAACTTGGTTACAACTGACTCTATTTTTGGTTTTCCAAAACTATCATTGTAACTCTATTATATATATCTTCCTATTCTTTTTGTACATGTATTTCCTCATATATATACATATATATCCTATCTTTCCCCCTTATTTTTGACACAAATGCCAAAAAGAATATCTACAACGTAATACCAAAATATGAAAGGAAATCACAATGTACCTTCAAAATTTGAGACAAAGTTTTGTCCCAATTGTCTTGAAACACCTTCAGGATGTGAAACTCAATTTGAATTTTTGCAGACAACTCCATCATAAGCTTTGCAACTGAAAATTTGTTATCATGGATGAGTGTCTTTTCATGAGCAATATGTTTATGCATGACATCCATATGAGGAAGAATTTGGCTCTTTATAGCTATTAGGGATTCACCTTGTTCTTGCTTCTTCCCTTAGTATCTCTACCTATAGATCAATCAGATACATGATCTTTACAAAATGTGCTGAACTTGAACTTGGATCAAGTGCCAACTGGCTTGCGCTTGTCTTCAAATAGTTGTCTATCTTTGTCATCTTATCCTTTATTTCCATGGTAAAATTGGAAGTATCACTCAAATTTACAAGTAATGCCACAACATCATTCACTGTGGTTTCTAGAGAGCTAATAATAGTGGTTAGCCTCACCTGATCTATTACAATCTTACCTATAACATTCTCTAGAACCTTATTCTCAAATTTTCTTTCTGCCTTCTGTAGTAATTCTTTTGTCCACTAAGATCATGATTAAACTTGTGAAATATGTAAAAATGTTGGTCCATTATGGAGTCTTCCTCATTGAATTCAATATCTAGTGAATCAAGGAATATGCCTTTGATGTCTTGTAGTACTCTATTCCTTTTCTTCTCATCTCAGAGCTTATGTTGCTATTTATTCTGCATTATATTCTTCAATGGTCTGAACCTCAAGTAATTATTCATCTTTACCCTATACATAAGGGTCTATACTCTATTTCTTTGTCTTATTATCTCCCTTGTCATGAAAAATTTTCTTGCATATCTTTATTGTGGACTGCACAATATCCTCTATTTTCTTGTACAAGATTTGAAAAGTCCTAAACCTTGGAGTGTGATTATTCTCATATTTAGTTATAGCATCTTTTACCTATTTATTAGTCATAGTAGGCATGACTTGATTCAAGGTTTTCTTCTTGATGTCCTTTTCAATCTGAATTGCATTTTGCCAGTGAATGGTGATTGCCTTGAGAAGGTCTTCAATCATATGACTTTTCAATTCAAATGGATCATACTTCCATATTTCCATTTCTCTACTAATGCATCCTCAATCATCTCCTACTCATCCTTGGTTCTAGAAGCGTACTTCAGTGATTTGAAAGTGACTATAACTTCTTATGTTTAAAGGTAGGTGGTGGCTTCTTAAAAGTGACTATAATTTCTTCTTCATCTTCTTTAGGCATTGTCAATTTTCTTCTAAATCTTCTAGGTTTTTTTTTCAATGAAGACAGTGATAGAGATCTTTGTTGTTTTCTTTAGGGATAGCCTCTTTCTCTTCTTAGGAGGCTTTTCCTCTACCTCTTCTTCTTCTTTCTCAAGTTCTTCTTCTTCTACCTTTATGTCATCCTCTTTACTTTCAGTGATCGAAGGAGGAGAGTCTGATGGCTTTCCATATTTCTTTTCAAACTTATCTATTCTCTTCCTTCCTCTCTTGAATATTTTAGGAATCTCAATTTCCAATGATATTCTACCCTTGGATTCTTCATAAGTACCAAAATATGGTGTTTTGGGATCAAAAGGATCATTTACAAGAGCTTCAATGATGTCTCTAGTCTCATCTATGTTAACCTCATATGCAAGAGGTCTAACCCATGCAACCCTAGGCTTGTCTGCTTAGATGTATACTTTGTCACAGTTAACTAGGGAGCATATGTCATCCTTATAGTCTTCTACCAATTGTTTGGGAATTCTGAATCTATTCTAAATTTTCTCTTTGAAAATTTCAAAGTAAGCATCCATGATGCTTTCAAAATTATCTCCAAATTCTACTATAAACTCATTTATCTGATAAATTATAAGCCTTTCCTTCTTCCATACAACCATTCCTTTTGAAGGGAAAAAATTTTGAACATAAAATAATATGTAGAAAAAGAGTGAACCAAAATTATATGGAATTGTCTTGGATGCCCGGATGGTCTCCATGTTTTTACTCAATTGGATGAGCTACAACTTGGCTAGGTCAAATGATAGGTTGTTCTTCATCACTTTGTATACCAAGTCCATAGCCTCACATGGTACACTGTTTGGTCAGCTTGAATTGTATATATTGTGTGCAATCACATGGATTCTAAAATCCATCTCCATATCAGTGACTCCATTCAACTTCATGCCTCTTACATCGCACTTGGCAAGAATCTTCTTGGCTAGATCATCTCAGGGTAGGCTTTTGGTTGCCTTAGGTTTGTCAAGCATTGGATACTCTATCACTCGGTTTACCATCATCTTATTGATCTTTACTAGTTGTTCCAACCAGAGATGCATGTTGTGAACATGGCTCAGAATAAACCTAATCCACTTTATCTGAAATTTCTTTGGCATATGAAAGATATGAGTTAAACCCTTGACTTCAAGGTGCTTGTGTTCTAGATTTAGGTTTCCATCCACACAAAGTGCCTCATATGCTTGATTAATCTACAATGTGCCTAGCTGTTGAATGGTTCAATTATAGAAATCTTGAATGTCGTGAATCAAGAGTACCTTAGGAGGAATTTGGGAATGGGCTTTGATTGGATCTATCTCCTCTATAATCGCTGGATGAAGCTTGAACTTTGGCGGTTTGCAAAAAAGGTTCCTCACTAACATCTCGGATCCCTTATTGGTCTTACTACTAGATGAAGATGCCATAATGCTCCAAGGATTGATAAAACTTCACTGCTACTAAAGCTTTCAAACAAAAATTCACTCTATAATTGCTAAAATCTCTTAATCACTCTGCAAAATGTAAATAATAACCATTTGATTCTACCATTTATGAGAAATTTCATCATAGGGTTTCATTAAATTCTCTATACATAGTAGCTATCATAGCTTGGGTAGTTCTCCCAGACTTACTCAAAATATAAACAAAAACTAACTTTCCATATTTAAAACCATACAACTCAACTTAACTCAGTTAATCCTGAGTAAATCAAATGTAACTGAGATCCTGACTCGGTTAGAAATAATGTGTCCTAGTGCATTAATATGTGGATTTGTGCTTGCTAGCATATCTGGAAGTGATGTATGATGACTTGTATGCAGAGTTCCAGTTTTCACCTTGCATATTTATTCAGAGATGGTGGATCCACCCATTTCACTATTTTGGGTGCCATTTGATCCTTCATTGTTTTGGTGTTAATTCTCAGGGGACTTCCTTACCCACTTCTGACTCATCTAAGTTTTGATTTTAGAAACTTTTTCTCTGCCTTTCTCAAAACCAGTATCCACTTTTTCTCTGTTCATACAATTATTTCTTAGATGACTGAGTTGTTTACACACATAACTTCTTTTAGTAGGATTCCTTTTTCTGAAGTGAGTCTTCTCACAATTTGCACCAATGTGCCCATATTCACCATAATGAAAACATCTTCTCCATGTGTTTTAATCCCAACCAAAAATTTCTTTAGCTAATTGTTTATCAGGATTTCATTTCTTAGTTCTGCAATCAGAAGACTTATGACCTTGTTTGTTACAATTAAAACATTTTCCTTCAAACTTAGGTTTCTTAGTTCATTCACTTGCCCTATGTCCATGTTTATTGCACCTATAGAATTTAACATTAAAATTTGACTTTTCATTGCTCCAACACTTATTTGGTGTATTCCCTAACTTACCACAATGATTACAAGTAGGTTTCTTGTTCATTTGAGCTCCTTGCTATGAGGATTCACCTTGTTCAGTATAACCTAATCCAATCTATCCATGATGTATGAATTGAGTTTTCTCCGTCAACTGATCCATGCGTAGTTGTGAATTCATCATACTCTCATTGGTTTTCTTATATGTAATGAGATCATTTTGCAGTCTTTCATTTTCAGTCCTTAGATTTATAACTTCTTGATTTGCACTATTGAGTTGATTTAGCATATCTTCTTGCTGAGGTGACAAATGATGGATTTCATTTTCTTTTTCCTCTAATCTTATACTTAGCAATATTTTATCTTCTTGTGCCATTTCTCTGTCATTTTTTTCTTTTTTCTTTTGTTCTGTGACTTCACATATTTTGACTGAATGAATTTCTTGTTCTCTCTTTAAATTTATGAATTCTTCATGTACATTGAGATTATTTGCAAGTAGGTCTTCAATGGACACATCAACTTATTCAGAACTTTTTTCTTTACATAAATCTTCAATTATTTATTCTATGTAATTTTTATCATTCATTTTTACTGCTAAATCTTTTCTTCTTTTTAGGGAATGAGAGAGCTGCTCCTTGAGTTTTTTGATTTGAACATGACCACTTGTAGATCTATCCTTTCAGTTTCAATGGATTTATCTAGTTTGTATATTTCCATTACCTCTGATCTTTTCTCAAGCTATTAAACTTGTGATAAGAGAACCTTAGCTCTGATACCAATTGTTTGAAATATATTGTAAGCTACGCGACTGAGAGGGGGGATGAATCAGTAACCAATAAAACTTATTCTCTTTTATCCTTTATTAGATTGTCTAATCTAATTGCATGCATGGAATATAAAAGAAATAAACATCCATAATACTTGATAAAATATTTGGCTACCCAGAAACCTTTCAAATAGAAAGTAAAACTGGGGTGGGGATGGTACCCACAATATTTAGTACTGCAGTAATAAATTTGGCTGATTAAGGCTTACAATTGACCACTTCTAATGGTCTACCATGTTAGGAGAAATAAGGACTATTAGGTCCACCTTGTCAAAGGATTTATACAATACAATAAAGTATGCACTCTGTTAGGAGGTTTGTGAAGGACTGTTAATTCCACCCTGTAAAAGGATTTCGACTGATACACCTATTAGGATGAACCAATGAATGATCTTCTATTCAACTCTAATTTTTTGAATAATATCCTTTGAAGTAATACTGATCACCTAAATGTGATAGATGAGGCTCTATTGTTCCTTTATAGTGTTGTATCCTTCTAATCAATTTGCCACTTCATATTCGCATATCCATACTCATTCTTCTACTACTTCTCATAATTTGGATAAACAAAGTATCTTACATATATATCTATCCAAATCAATTACATTCATAAGTTGGCTACTTAACATATTTAATTAGTATCAAACAATATGTGCTAGTTCGGCCCAATGTTGATACTCGGGTATAGTAATCCATTGGGGTGATATACTGACACTCAGGTGACATAGTGAACTAGCAACTCTGGTACTTGGGTGACACTGGGTACTCAGGCCACATTGATCACTCAGAGATGGTATTCCACTTGGGTAATATTGGTGACTCAAGTGATACTATTTGGAACTAACTGCTTGGTCGACACTACTTAGCTCGGGTTACACTTCAAGCTATTGGCTCAGTCAACACTATATCCATAAATGACTATGTTTTGGCACCAATTAACAACATGTATTTCCATAAGGTCTATAGAGTGATGATGAATTTATTTTGGTTGTTGTAGGCTTTAATGATGTAGGTAGTTTTGAAGAATCTCCTTTTAGGACCACTTTGTCTTTCCCTCTTGTTACTGCATTAGTAAATGCGGCCTTTTGTTTTTCCTTGATGATTATCACATTGATTCTTTGATCTAAATTCTCTATTATGTTGATGATATTATCATCAAAATATGCATAATTCACCTGATTGCCTTTTGTATTGGATGATTATCCCTTTTCATAGTTGTAACACCCCAAAATTGGCATCTTGCAACTCTAACCAATTTTGTTGCATTTGTCATTCTTCTGGATCATCAAAGTCCTATTGTACTAGGCGATTCTAAGTTTTGACCGACTCTACTCGACCTAAGTGTCAAATGTAGAAAACCCAAAATTTGCATTAATCATACATTATATTTAATTCCTAAATATCAACCATCAATTAGCTAAATAAACCCTATAATTGAATTAATTTAATTATAAAGTCCTAGCACTTTAATTAAACTAAATTCACCCCTTTTAGCTAAAACACATAAAAACAAATTAAATAATATTTAATTATTAAATAAATATCCTCATTTCAATAATTGAATTTAATTATTCAAATAATTGAGAAAAACATATTTATGAGGTCATATTCTATTTATTTAATTAAATATGATCTCAAAAATCTTCTCTTCAATTCAGAATTAGAAACTTTGAATTAACTCTACTTTAAAGAGAAAGAAAATAGTTAAAATAAAAAAGAAAACAATTAAAAACAAAGAGAAAATAGTTCATTGTTTTCTTTTAAAGAAAACTTGCTAATCTAAACTCACTTTTTTATCTATTTTAATTCAAAAGGAAAATTTCTATTCTAAGCAGACTCTCAGTCTATAAAAGAACTCTCATTTCTCATTCAAGGATATGCATTATTAGAATAATGAATCGCTGCTACATTTTATAGTTCATAATCTCATTTCTATTAAGCTCTCATTTTGCAATAGAGTAGTTTCAATTTTCTTAGATTAATCTCTTTCAAATCATGTCATAGTTTAATCTCATTTCAAGCTTAGATTAATCTTTCATCTTTCATTCTTAGATTAATCTTGCATTGCATTCATGGAGCAAAATCCTTTGTTCTTAGATTGGTCTAGGTTGTGAGACTCTCATTCTGAGAGCCATTCAAAACCTCATCTGGATAGGAGGCAACAAGTCAAATCATACAGGCATGCAGGATGAATAAATCATATTCACTTCTGTATGTGGCTAATGAATACGGACTATGTTGAAGTGTATGGTTGAATAAGAAGGCCACATTTAACATATACATTTGTGGCACCCACCATGGGGCAGAACATCTATTTCTATCATCACATTTGAATTAGTTTTGAAAAACTTGGGATCATGTTTGTACTCTTATTTTGTAGGTAAAACAATGCATTTCATATTTATTTTAAGATGGAGCAAGTTTGAAAATTCCTTCTATCTTCTATCTATTATTCTCTTAGTGCCTTTTAAGCTCTTCTTTTGAGCCAAATCTAACTACACCATTGTGTCTAGAACATCATTTCAGTTGAAAATGACTGTAAACTCACCCATATCCGGTGAAAGTCACATTTGTGGCAAAAAAAAATTCCCAAGTAGTGCATACGACCCATTTTGCACATAAATCGAGGCAAATTTTTTATCATCTCTGCACGCAACCTAAGGCAGATTTTTTTATAAAAAAATTGCCAAAAAAATCCTTTTTTTTAACTATGTTAAATTTGACGGTCATCAAACCATCATTCTACATGACCTTTTGTGACAGCCACAAAACTGTCAAATTTAAACTCGCAGGTTGATGATGTCAGTAGGGTTTGAAAAACCTTTAGCTTTCACCATTGAGATTTTTGAATTTGCAGTCTAAATTTAAACTATCATATCTTGCTCATTTAAAGTCCAAATTGAGTGCAATTGTTTTTGATTTTGGGTAGAATTATCTGAAGATTTCTGGGTTTTTTTTAGTTTCTAAATTTTAGTCATAGATGGATCATAAATTGTAGGTTTTCATCACTGTACCTATCTAATACTCTATTTTGTAGATTCCAAAGCCTCGTATGGGCTCATACGATAACATTTTGTTGCCCCACTTTTGGTCTGTATACCTTTAGACAAAAGTGGATGATTAGTATGTAGTAGTGGTCTTGGAAGTGTTGTGATTTTTTGGAGTCTAAGTCTAAATAGTCCCCTTAGGATAGGCAACCTTTATCGGATTTTTCCAATTTCACTTCTCCTTGTGAACCGAGGGTATTTGTATCTAAAGTTGTACTTAATCGAGTAGGTTTAAGATCCCAAATTCAATAAAGGTCACAATTCAGAGACTTCTAACATTTATCTTCTATAATTTTGGAGTTTGTAGCTTGAATACTTCATATTGCTTCATTGGCAGAAAATTGGGTTCGAGCTTCTCCACCAGTGGAAAAGCATCAGTAAAGTGCATTTTCTACAAATGACTACTTCGTGATATCTTAGCAGGAAGTGCAGTTCTAAAATGGATCACTTGGGCTTATAAGGACTACTATGTTTGAAATACACCTCTGTAGGCCAAGAGGAATGATTAAATAGAAAGAAATCTAAGAGATAAGTTTGTTGGCAGAAAAGCGGAAAATGGCTTCTCCACTACTCCAACAGGCGGGTTTTGACCTGCGAGGTACATTTTTTGCTAGACCACTAAAATGAAGGATTTTCGAAGGGAAATCAATATCATAAGTGACTCAAGGCTAAAATTCTATTTCGGCATCTCAATAGGCTAAAATTCTATTTCGGCAAATTTTCAAACAGAGAGCACTCCAAAAGCATTTCTCCGCCCAAAGGAGAAGTGGAAAAGTAATTTTCCGCTACCTCAGAAAAGTTACTATTACAATTACTAAAGTAAAAAGACATTTCCCAATGACCCGTAAGAGAAAAGTAATTAATCCAAATAAAGTTGTTTTACTTCATAACGGACTTTTTCATTAATGTCTAGGTATTTTCATTCATGTGGTATGGGAAGTCGCCCATTAAACGGTAAGAATTCAAACACTATAAAATCATTTGAAGGTTGCGAACATAAGCTACCATTTGTTTGACAAATCTTTTGAATTTGAAGCCTCTTATACTAATCATTCTTTACCCCTATATTCCTGAGAGATATTCTTAATTCCCAGATCAAATCATTCAAAGTATGGCTTCCAAATTTATGGGATTCAATAGAATGAATGGCATCACCTCTGAATGGAATAAGAACTCAGATACATCTCTAAAGTTCTTTGATATGTAGAACTTTCAGAGCAGGCTAAAAGTGGACCAGATGCATCCCATCACTAAGAAATTGAAGGAGAGTGGATTAGTTGAAGCTTCTGGTTTTCCCGTTTCCGTTCAAGCCCCTGAATTGATCTGTGAATGCATATCTTGATACAACCAAAATACCAAGAAAATCCTCATGCCCAATGATACGGTGTTGCTATCTATTGATAGAGAATCGGTTCAGAACTTGCTTCACATCCCAGAGCAAGCTGAGTATTCAAAAATGACATACAGTCAGGCGATGACTAAATATATAGCCAGGAAGTTAGTTTGGAAGAAGGAGATAATGAAGGCATGGTTTCAAGAGCCTAGAAGTGCCTAGAATTTGCTGATGATGTTAAGAGTTACTAATTTTTCCCCTCTTTGCAATTGCACAATAGTTATGCTGAGTATCTTTGGGTTAATGATGTGTTTACAATGAGATTGTGCAAGGAGCTACAAGGCTATCTAGAAATGAGATTCTCTCCTGAATCTATGGCTTTTATCAACCAGTTTGGATGTTATTTCATTCAATTTGGAGATTTCTCATACATTCATCTTGCAGGATTCGACGACTTCCCTTTGAAGCTGCCCAGATATCCTACAGATATGATCGTGCTAGTGGAGGTGATGAGACAAGTGCTTCAAGTGAATTTGATCTATGCTAATGCCAAGAAGAAAGGCTATGACTTCCCCATGACTATCAAAGCCTACAGTTGTGCATCCTGGTCTGAGGCAAAGAATGTTCTAAAAACATTCTCAAAGAGGTTTTCATTAGAAACCTATGATGTTCTAAGGCCAAAATATGATCCAGTTAATCATGCTCATGATTACCTAAAAATGAGCTAATATATCCATTATGTAGATGACATTGAAGACTACTAGGCCAATTGTAGAGATGATATGGAGAGCAGAGACAAATTTTATTCCAGGTTAACCATCAAACAAATCAAAAAGTTCAAGGTCAATCTTTCATTTGAGGGGCTAGAAGATGAATGTCAGCACATGTATGATAATACATATCTCAATAAGATCAAACCCCTCTCCATAATCTCTGAGCCCATGCTAGAGAAAACCATCAATGATTTTCAGACTTTGATGAGTTAGATATACAAAAGAACAAAGTAGTGGGTTGAATGGACTGCAAGAAGAAGGAAGAGGTTAGAAAGGAAGCCTCCTACTCAAAGGACCCTGACAAAAGACACTTCAAGTGTTGCAACAACTTCCTTAGTAATCCTCCCAACTACAGCCAAAGATTTATCTTATCCAGGCGGGGGAGGTTATGAACCTCCTGAGAAAGAAGTTCAACCCAAGAAGACATGTGGAGAAGGCCCACTTCAAAATCTTAGGTCGACTAAAGAAGCGATTACCACAGACCTGGCCAAGCCAATAGAAAATCCCACCAAAAGCATGGAGCCTAAGAAATCAGTTAGAGCTATTGCTAAAGATTCCCAAGTCAACACTTCAATCAAAGATTCTCCAAGGTAAGGATCCCCTGTCATAGTAGAAATGGATGAAGATACTCCCTCAGCCACAAAATCAAAAGAAGAGTCCGGGAAAAAGTAGAACATTTCTTTAGTCACCAAATTGGTGTCCTCTTCTCCTACCTTGGTAAATCCATTTGCTTCAAGACCAAAGTCTACTCCTCTAGTCATTAGGAAACTATTTATAGAGGAGTTGGTCTCTGCCACTAAGGTCAATAGTGCCGAATCATGGATAGAGAACACTTTGGAGCACAAAAGAAAGAGAGTAGAAGAAGGAGCTCCCAACAAAGATACTTTAGCTCAAGCCTTGCAACCTAATGCCACTACAACAAAGGCTAAGAAAATGAAGATACTATCCACATTGGGAAGAGACCCATAGACTAGGCATTTCACTATGGAGGTAGCAAAACCCATGAAGGAGGGCCGATTTTAAGATTTAACCTCTTCAAATTTTGAGCTACACTCATTTGACATGGGCTTAGCCTGACATAATACCAAAGTGGATTGGTGGAAATCCACTAATGTAGTAATTGAAGAAGAGCTAGAAGAACCTAAAATGACAAAGGTACTGCTTAAGGCTGAAGTCATTGAACTAACTAATTTCATCCGATAGTTGGTTACTCTAGTTGCTAGCATTCCCAATACTCAGACCACATTCGATCCCAATGCTGCAAAGAATGAAGCCATATTAGCCAAGTTGCAAGAGGATAGGAAATTTGTGTAGATCAGCAAGGGATGGTTTGAGAGACTCAAATTTGAGGGATTGGTAGTTGTCAAGCAACTAGGTAATGCCCTCTTAAGACTGTAGACTGAAAGGAACAACATTGAGAAGAATCTGCAAACTCTCGCATCTGAGAGAGTGAAGTGTCAGGAGTGCATAGTGATGCTCCATGTGGTAGTAAAGATGAAGGCCAAAGAGGCATTGAAAGCCAAGATTATACAAAAAGGAGATGAACCTCTAATCAAATGGCTTCAAAGCCTAGAGTTCAAAATTGAGATGATCATTTAGGCTGAGATGGGGTTGTAGCAAGTAGATGTTAAGATCAAGGAAGAATAGAAAAAAGACTTTAAGATTATTCAAGGTTTGCACATAGAATCATAGATGAGTGGACAAGGAAAATAAATGATATGATTGGCCAATATGCAAAAATCATTTTATGATTATGTACATAAGCTGTCAAAGCAGTCTTCCACCCATTTGGAAAAAGTGCCATAACTCCAGCAGTTGAGTGGATGTATCTGTAAAGCCATGGAAGAACTGAAGGACCGGACAAATACAATTAAGATCCTGGCCAAGGAGCATTCCAATTGGCTCATCTAATATACTAATATCCACATCAATAGACATAAAGAGCTCATCATATTTATTATAGTTGTCACTGCCTATAGGGCTAAATTAGGCAAAGGGAATGAAACTGAATCCTGAATAGATTCTCCCTTTGTACCAAATTTTGATGATATTGTAACAGAAAAACCTTTGTTTATCGTTATTTCTTAAAATAAGCTGAACTGTTTTGGTTACTCTTTTTGTAACGATCAAGAATAAAAATCTATATGTATTATACCAAAAGTTAATACAAAGGTTGGTTAAATTTTGGTGTGAAAGATAACATTTTTGCTGAGTCAAATTTGTATGCTTGAATACCATTGTTTTATCTATTCCATTGCATTGCATTTTTCTTTCTATTGAATTTGAATTTTTCTTTGAAGTTAGGTTTACAATCTGTATTCGAACTAGAGTTTTGTATTATGATTTGATACAATTAGCTAAGGGGAAAATCTGTTGTTATCTTAAGTTTGGGAAATGTTCTTGTGATATAGATCAATTCATTTTCATTTCATCATTAATATTTAGTCTTGCATCTGCATTTTCAGTAGAAGTTCATGCATTACCAGTTTTGGGGGTTAATCTGATTGATGAAATCTTAGAGTTGGCTAGATTTAGGGTTGAATTCATCCCACCTAAGCTATTTATTTTATGGGTTTAGCTTGGTTTACCTCTTATGTTCTCAGGTTAAGAACATACCCCTATTAGATTAGGAAAGATCAAAATTCACTGAAAATCATTCATATAAGGGAGTTGTACCTTTAAATTTAGAGGGAAATTAGTATGCAATTATAATTTCCCAGCTATTGTATTCAATTTTTTCTTCATATTTGGGCATCTTAGAGTTATAACAAAGAAGAAAAATCTGTTTAGCAACACATTTTTTAGTGCAATTTTTTTTGAAAGTGAATGATTTTTTATCTACTTTATGAATATGCAATCAAATTTATGATTTTTAGATTTTTTAACGCTGAAAATTTTTGGGCTTTGTTGTTCTCTATCTTATCTTCTTGATTACAACCTAACAGTGGTTTGCAGGACATTTGGAAAGAAGACTAAAAACACAGACTACTAATGAGTCATCTTGCAAGTTGCCTTGATCGATAGCGCA
>MU225129.1:335073-378682 GCA_018584345.1 Thuja plicata | reverse complement strand
TGATGGTACCTCTTTGCAAAAGGCCATCTTCAATGTCTTTTCCCTTCTTGACAAGGGCTTCAAAGGTATCTGGTGAAGCCATCTTCATTTGGAAGGACATCTCAGGGATTAAATTATTTGTGAAGATTTCAATTAAGTGATTATCAGGTATTTTCCATGGCATGTGATTTGCAATATGTCTCCATCGTTGTAAGAAACTAGCAAAGGTTTCTCCATTCTTTTGTTTAGTGTTACACAAATTGCTAAGTGTTGCTTGATGCTTAATGTTATACGAATATTGTCCAACAAACTTCTTTGCAAGGTCAGAGAAGGTAGAAATTGACCCATAAGGAAGGGCCATGAGCCATTCCAAGGCTGCGCCTCCAAGACTCCTAGTGAAAAGTCTCTTTAAATAATTCTCATTATAAGCAACCTCTTGACATGTAATGTAAAATTCCTTGAGATGTTGGAGAGGACATGTTTCTCCCTTGTATTTTTGAAATTTAGGCATCTGAAAGTTTGGTGGGAATGGTTGCATAGTGATAGACTTGTCAAATGGGTAGGGACAGATCTCTTCGAAAGAAAACTCCTTGCCCCCACTTTGTAAACCTTGTACAATACTTTTGAGCTCATTGAATTGTTGGGTGAAATCTGGGGTACTTTGTGTGAAAAATGGGGGTACATAACCTCCACCTCCTCCAAATTGTGCAGCTGAAAAGCCCGTGGAGGTCATACCAATCGTCGGGGGAGATATATATTGATAGGCTTGTGATGTGTTATTTGCGGATGTTTTTTCCCCCATTGTTTGAAACAAGGAGGTCAAGGGCATGGAAACTTGCCCTATGTTGTTGACATTAGCACTTGCTCCTTGAGTTGTTGTCGTTTGAGTGCTATTGTGTGTAGTATTGTTTGTTAAAGCACTTATAATTTTCTGGAATTGTTCAGGTGTCAACTGGGGTATTGATACGGTTGTTGATACAGGTGCTGATATTGTTGTTGATGTAGGAGGTTCACTAGCAGGTCTTTTACCAGTGTCA
Source organism: Thuja plicata (assembly GCA_018584345.1). Classification (NCBI taxonomy): domain Eukaryota; kingdom Viridiplantae; phylum Streptophyta; class Pinopsida; order Cupressales; family Cupressaceae; genus Thuja; species Thuja plicata. The sequence goes on along the minus strand of MU225129.1, from coordinate 377,666 downwards.
CATGATGATGTAGCGTTTGAAGTAGAAGCCATTGCTGCTGAAGTGGCAACAGTGGCTTTAGTGACATTTCTGGTAAGGAGTGTTTCATCAAAGTCCTCAGGAACTGTGACACCATTATGGATGAGATTCAGAAATATCTCATCACTGTTATGCATTATGGCCTTCTCAACCTTCTCCAAATTGTAGGGGTCTCTAAGGAAGTCAATCACTTGATTGGGCCTTTCATCTTGGTCCACTAATTCTGTTTCTTCAGCTACTTCCTCAGCTTGTACCCCACTTCCATGAAAGTAATGTGTGGCAAATGGGTTCTCTTCATGATTAGTGTTGGATGTTGTTCTCCTCATGTTTCTGGCTTAGGATCGAGTGACAACCATACAATGGTAGAAGAATGAAAGACAAGGAGATGTGGAAGATGAATTGGAGCGAAGATCTTTGATTTGATTGGATTGGATTTGATTGAATGATTGGTTGATTGATAATTTTGATTTGATTGAAGATTGATTTGATTGATTGAGTTGATTGGGTTGATTGATTTAAAGGTTTTTGAGACAAAACCTAAGCATATTAAGCCTTATGATGATACAAACACAAGGGATTTAAAGCAATATCTATCCTACTTGAAAATGGACTTGTGATCTTAAGCAAAATGGGATATCACTAAGGGATTTAAATTACTTGAGACGGACTGATGGTCTACAAGCAATATTGTGTTTGTTTGAGGATGAAGGTTTCATAATACTTTGATTAAGGTCTTTCAACCTAAGGATTTGATTTGATTTTGATCTAATGCTCCAAAGGAAGGGTGATGATGGAAGAATTGGAGGAATGATCTAGAAGTCAGGTGTTTCCTAATCGTATTGCTCATGAATTGAGTAAAAACTTGGCCATGAATTTGCAAACGGTATTGTTATAAATGATTTTGTCAAGCTTTTCACGGTGTTCAATACCTTGTTTGATAGATGTTGTAATGTGCTGGAATTCTTTGAATTTACGGGTGGTTTCTTTTTTCTCTCTAAGGACTGATGATGTAGGAAGTTTGACCTTCTTGTGCTTCTTAAAACTGGTCATGTCACGAAAAAATGAATTTTGGCCAAATGGATGAATGATTTAGGACGAGTGGTTCTAGGGTCCTGTAGATAGTCAAATTTCGGTTATCTTGGCCAATTTTTGAAGCTCACTATTTTCAAGCGGAGACGGTAGTTCTCAGACGCAGATGGCAATCTTCACAGACGGTGATCTGTGCAGACGGTAATCTGCGCAGACAACGGATCCAGAGCGGAGACGGCCGACTGAGACTAAGGTAGTGTGTTGAAATTCTGAGCAGATTTTTGATGTTCAGTCTGATTTTGGACAAATTGTTCGATGGCAAGAACTGATTGTAAGCACAAGAAAACCAGAAAATAAGAGACACACGTCTCAAAAAAATCCAACAAGGGACAAAGAAACCTTGAGGGATACAATCATATGTGACATTGAGGGATTTTATTCTAGCTTTGTAATATTTCGATTGTGTATGTTCAAGTGATTCTTTCAAACCACTGATGTTTTCACTAGGTCTAGCACATCGAAAGATAGTTCAAACAGTAGCTATCTAAGAAATTTGGCTTCGCATGAAATATTATAGGCCCATTGCTTGGTAGTCCTTCAGCTCACACAGCATGTCACCCCCGGATGGGTGCTCGTGTTTTTGCCTTTTGCCAGGTATTGTCGCCGTGCTATGAAGATCTCTTTCGCAACATAATACCCTGGGACACGTATGATGGGAATCTTGGGGGGAGATTCTTCCCTCCCCTTGCACTATAATAAGTCACCATTCAGAGGTGAATCGGGTAGGCCACTACTTTATGGTTGCTAGTAAGGTTTTGTGGCGTCCCCGCAATCAGTTTGTACGGCATGAGACACTTAAGTCTCTAGTTCAACCATGCCAATATGCTGAGGGATATTCACTTAGTATGGACTACCATTGAACACGACCCGCCCGAGCTTGAAGGGATAAAGCGGACCTTTGAGTCACACCTTATTTCTATACCGGCCGAAGGGATTACCGGTTTGAGGTCATCTTCTAAAGGGGAAGCGCTCCCTCTAGACATGCCTCTCTAGAGGCTTGATTAAGCTAAGCTTTCTCTTCACCCAAGATCCGTGAAGGCGAGGGGAGAGGATACGGCTATAGTTTAATCAAAGAATCACTTAAATTAAAGGGATTTAATCTAAGACAAATAGTTTGAAAAGAAGTGTTGAGAAACACTTCTTCAAACACACCAAAAAGAGTTCATTTTTCAAATTGAACCTAATTAAAGCAACTAAGTGTTTTATACCTAAGCAAAAGACACAATAGTGTGATTAACATACATGTTCAATTCTTTTCCTACACAACAAATAAAAAGCTTAGAAGGTGTGTTCTTTTGCCTTATATCATTCAAGATTTGGTGAGGTTCATTCCCTTTACATTCAAGATTGATGTGAGGTTTATTTTACCCAATATGCATTTAAAATGATGTGTTTAAACATACAAGCTCATTAATATCCTTCAAAATATAAATCACAGAACCTGCAATGCACTGGTTAGTAGTTTGAAATATTAAAATGTGTTAAAAAATACAAGTCTTGGAAAACAGGCACAGACGACGATCTGCGGAAACGGCGGAACACCTGCGCAGACGACAGAGGACAAACAGTCAGATTTTTACATAAAATAAACAAACTTATTAAAACTAAAAAATGATATTTTTACTAATTTTGTCAGTATTTAAATCTTAAAAAACCTATCTTTGTCAGAAACCCGAGAGTTAAAACACTTAAAATTAATAAAAATCAATTTTACAACACAGTTTAACAAGTTACGTTTAGGCAAGCGGAGACGGTGGATTTTATGCTTAGACGGTGATCTGCGCAGACGATCGAGTTGCGGAGACGGTAGTCTGCAGAGACGGCAACTCCAGAGCGGAGACTGGTCTACGTTAGAGTTTTTTGAACTGCGAAGATTTTTGCAAAAAATGTTAGAAAATAGGGACGTGGGTCCCACCGGGCGTGCCAAAATGTCTATGCTAGAAACCTACCTGTTGGGAGCACGCTCAGACATGCAAACATTAGAAAGTATAAATCATTTAAGCTACATTAACATGTCTAAAATATACTCTTAAAAAACAAGAAGACTCCACCATGACCTCCAATGAGCTGAACAAGGGCACCCAAGACCTTGTTGATTTGCTTTTAGAGAGGTGTGTGGGTGTGCTCTCCCAACACAATATCTAAATCCCACTATTTGATTGATTGAATGCAAACTAAAATGCAATCTAATGATGGATAAAGAACTCAAGAACAAGTATGAGGAAACTTGTCTCAAGCCTCTACCAAATGATTGAAATGAAAATGCAAGTTATACTAAGATGTTATGCAAGATTACATGAAAACTAGAAACTAGATTCATCCACCATTATCCTAGCATGTAATATCTAGATTCAACAATGAAATAGCATGAAAATGAACTAAGAATTTTAAAGCTATTTTAGCATGATAACAATGTATAAAATGAAGATGCTTTGCTCTTGAGAAAGACCTCTATTTATAGAGTTTTTGGAGGAGAGAGAGGGCTTGGATGAGGTGGAGCTCATGTGGCATCCACATAGGTGCCACATGAGGGACACATAGGCCATGCAAGAGGCCCACTTTGCTCACACATGTGTGAGCAACTTTGGATGTGACAGGTCAAAGTGTACTTAAAGTACATATGTGAAGGATCTTGTAAGAAGGTGTAAGAGGGTGTAAGAGTTTTGGGCCAATGAGACAATTTTAGAAAGTGTAAGAAGGTGTCATCATAGGTGTAAGAAACCTTGTTGGCACCAAATAAGAAATTATTTGAAAAGTCAAATTTTTAGAAATTTGCTCACACATGTGTGAGCAAATAATTAAGACTAATTGTTGTAGGAATCAAGAAATTAGCTTAATTAACCTTAGTTAATTAATAAATAGGTTTATTTGGTGAGAGTGATGTGAAGTAAGGTAGGATCTAGGTTCAAATTAGCTTAATCCAAATTAATTTGAATTAATTGTGGTTTAGTAGATTTTAATTCATGTGAAGGAATAAATAAATTAAAAATTTATTTAAAGGGGATTAATGAGGGATAATGTATTAAATAGGATTCAATACATTAAAAGGGATGGTATTTAAATTAAATTTAAATACTAATGGAAATGAATCATATTTAATTAAATAGATAGAAGAATATAACAAATATAATTAATTAAAATTAACTATAATGTTATGGGAATATTAATTAAATTAATATAAGGATGATTTTGGACGTCTACAGTAACTTCATTATTCTTTTAAGAGGGAAATTTGCATCGCTTATTCCTACCTATTTATTTGTGTAAAAAATGCTCAACATGTACCTTGTATAAGATTGACCTATTTGATTTTGAGTATATTCATCCTCTGTATACAAAATAATGACCATATGAGAAAAGGAATTATTACAATTAATATAGTGTGACCAGTTTGATTAAAGACTAGTTGATAAGTTTGTCAATTAATGCTGATTTTGTGAAGCTCATACTTGTTGCATTTGGCGTCTATTCAATATCGGTTGATGCAAAATGAATTTTTTAGACAACATGAAAAATTGACAAAAATAAACTTTATTGCAAGATTTTTATGCTTATATGATTTTTAGAGATTGTTTTTAAGGATATTTTTCATTTTAGGGATTTTTTCAAAATATTTTCTCATTTTTTGGATTTTCTCTGGAGATTTTATTATTATTTTTGGATTTTTTAAGATATTTCAGAACTTTTTATGATTATTTTTGACATTTTGGAAGATGGCAGACTCATGACAAGAGATGGAGGAAGAACTCAAGCATCTTATTTTTTGGATAATACCCATGAAAGGTGTTTTATAATATACCATGAATTTTAAAGATCTTCTCAAATATGTTGATAGGGTGATGACAAAGGGGAATGAAATGGGTGATAAGATGAACTTGGGTAAGGGTTTATGTATAAGATTGAACAAGAGGAATGGAATGATGGAAAATAGGTATTTGATAATGGATGAGGTGTTGGAATTTGTTTGTATGGGTGGAAGGAAATGTTGGAAAGATCAATATTAACACACACCTTGAAGGGTGGTGTGTTGGATGATATCAGTTTTGGTACTGATCATAATGTTGATATTCATGTTTTTTCACTGATGTCAACATATGGTTCTGTGGAGAAGACAGATTGGTTACTTAACTGGCAGAAGTGTACGAACACTGTATGGCTGATTTAGAATGACCGAAGTTGGATATATGAAGAAGGATGTGAATTGACCTTATTTTTAAGATTTCTTGGCTTTATGTTGCATATTGTAGATGTTACAGTTGATTTGGTGAAGACTGGTTTCTGGACTGTAACTGTGATAGTAGACAAAGCAAGTCTCTGTGTTTCAGGTATATCTTTCTGGCAAAGATATTGCAGATGAAGCCAGCTTACTGGTGGATACCCAACATATGTCAGAATAATGGGTTGAGTTTGATTATTGTGTGATTACTGGTGACATCATATGTGGTGTGTATTCTAGAGGAGACCTATCTGATGGCCGACTTCAGACATGTAGCGTGTAAAATAAAATATGAGCATGGATTGCAGATCTAGAAATATATGTGATGGATTGTATTTGATGTTTTGTTGTTATAGGTACCGTGTGTATCTTAGCAAGGGGTTATATAATTATTTGTATATTTGGAAAGCTTAATTGGCCGACCTAAAGAATTATTGTAAGAAGGTATATATGTGAGATCTTTTCTTTTGGAAAGGTGAGGTAGAGATTGAAAAGACAGAGAATTGTGGAAGCTGCAAGGCTTGTTGACTGCTGGATGTAAACCATAGTTGATAATTATACTTCATTGGAACTGACCAAGAAAATACAGTTGCTATCAGACAGTTCACTAGATTGTATATTTGTTATATACACATGTTCAACTGTGAATCCTTGAGGGTGGTTTTAACTTGCTTTGGGCAGTATGCCTAGGCAGTGAGGCTACTACTTTTCTTTGACTCCTAACAGGGTCTATCTCCAAATAGGGACTGTGTACTGTAATGTTGTAATAAGCTCCTAACAGGGCTAAATATTTTTAAAGGGATTCTATACTCTTAGTACATTATTTGTGGGTGCTAATTCCCATTGGGGTTTTACCTTTAATAGGGTTTTCTTGACAACAAGTATTGTGTTATGGTGTTGGAATTTACTGTGTTATCATTTACATTGTAGTTTTGGTTTATAAAGTTTAAAGTTTAATAATCTATATCACAAATGATTCACCCCCCTCTTATTTGTCTTGTGGGTTGTTATTCCTAACAATTGGTATCAAAGCTACTGGTCCTTAGAGAGAAATACTAACAGCTTGAGCTGATCCTGAAGATGACTTACTATAGACAGGATAGTTCAAACTTTGATCTTGAAAACTTTGACAGTTGGCAGAACAAGATGAAAACACATTTTCTATGTTTTGGAATTAACTACTGGATGATCACAAAGAAGAATGAGAAGATAGAAACTGGAGATGACCTGGAGAAGGCTAATGAAGATGAAAAGAAGTTATTTTCATGTAATATGGTTGCAAGGGAATCATTGATCAACGCACTTTCTGAAGGTAAATTCACAGAAGTAAAAGACCTGGATTCTGCACATGAGATATGGACAAGATTAGAAGCATTGTTTATTAGAGACAAGTTTACTAAGCAAGAAAAGCTACAAAAATGGAACACAAAGATGAAATCACTAAAGATGAGATAAGATGGGAACATTAGGGCATATGGATAGAGAATTAATAAAGTAGTTATTGGCATTAGACACTCTAGAGGTACTTACAATGTTGAGGAAGTGATTGCAAAGATACTCAGATCTTTGACACCTGCCTATAGAACCAAAGTACAAGCTATAGAGGAAACTATACCTTTGACACCGAGCTTCACTAGAAAGATGTTGATTAGAAAGCTAACTACTTTTGAGGCTACAGATTTGGGAGATTCTTTAGCTAAGGTTGAGTCAGAATTTAAGGTGACTGTGCATAAGAACATAAAGACCTTATCTAGAAATGTGAGCACCAACAATAGTGAACTGAGAGAAGAGCTTGGAGACTATGCTGAAGAATGGAAATAGATACAAGAAGAATAAAGTTAGATAGATAAAGTAGTGGTACTAATTTCTAGAAGACAAAAAAGAGGTAAGGGAAACTTTGAAGGCAAATTACCTTTGAAATTTTTTTCATGTAACAAGATTGGCCATTTTGCATCTATATGTCCTACAAGAGTTCAAAATTATTCAAATCTAAGTATTCAAAAGACAAGGAATGTTATTATGCTAGTGAAGGTGTATCTGATGATGATGATGACTATGATGAAATTGGATTTATGTCATTAAGGATGGTGAACCTATGCATGAAGAAAAGCCTTAGTATCCTGTGTTGAAAAGAAATCTGAATGGGTTATAGACAGTGGTTGTTCACATCATATGACTGGAGATACAAATAAGTTTGTGAGTTTGAAAAGACATGATGGTGATGTTGTCAAATTTGGTGACAATACTCCTAAGCTTATCATTGGAATAGGATCTATTTCTCTGGATGAATGACTAATACTGACAATGTAGTACTTGTTGATGGGCTTAAGCATAATTTGTTGAGTGTTGGACAATTGGTGAACAAGCATTTTTAATTGAAGTTCATTGATGGGAAATTCTCTATCAGAACTAAATTAGGAGACTTGATCGCATTTGGTACTAAATATAGAGGTAATTTATTCGAATTGAACACATCTGAAGCTTCTTGTTTTATTGTGAAGTTTGATGATAGTTGGTTATGGCACATAATATTTTTTCATGTTAACTTTGATAACATTGTGAAGGCGAGTATGACAAAAGTAGTAAGAGATCTACTTAAGATTGTGAAACCATCTAACACTATGTATAGAGAGTGTGGTATGAGGAATCAAACTATAAGCACTTTAAAAAACAAAGATTATTCAGAAAAAGGGAAGTTGGAATTGGTGCATACAGATTTGTGTGGTCCTACAAGAACTAGATCATACTATGGATTTATACTTTTTGTTAATGATTTTTATAGGATGATATGGGTTACATATTTGAGAGAGAAATATGAAGCATTTGACAAGTTCAAGTTATTTAAAGAAAAATTGGAGAAGGAATTTGGCCTGAAGATAAAGTGTTTGAGATTAGATAGAGGTGGTGATTTTACATCAGATTTATTTAATTCATACTATGAAGAGCATGGAATATTCAGAAAAACATCTGCACCTAGGACACCGCAATAGAATGGGATTGCAGAGCGAAGAAACAAAAATATATTAGATGCTGCAAGGAATATGCTATTGGAAGGTAATGTATCACATGTTCATTGGAGAGAAGCTGTTGGTACTGCTATGTACACTTTGAACATAATTTAGATCATAGAAGGTACAGGTAAAACTCCTTATGAATTATGATTTGATCATACACCTACTGTGAAATATTTCAGAATATTTGGTAGTAAATGTTATATCAAGAGAGATAATGAGATAGGAAAGTTTGAAGCTAGAAGCGATGCAGGAATCTTTCTTGGTTATTCTACTAAGAGAAAAGCATATAAATGTTACAATCTGAGATTGAGGAAGTTGATTGAAAGTGCCAATGTGAGGATAGATGAAAAGTTTCAGATTTAGGAAAGAATATATGACTATGGTTAGATTAAAAAAATGAAAGAAGTTACTGCTAAACCTGAAGAGCCTTTGATGATTGATAATGAGACTGAAGATGAATTGAGTGAGGTTACTGAGACTCCTAAGACACCAAGGTATGTAAAGAAGAACCATCCTGAAGATCAAATAATTGGTGATGTAAGTAAGGTCATGATGACTAGATCTGAAGCTAGAGAAGAAATTTTTTTTATTTCTCAAGTTGAACATAACACTACTGATGAAGCATGTAGAGATGAATGTTGGACTAAAGCTATGGAAGAAGAACTTGAATAGATAAAGAAAAAAAATACTTGGGAATTGGTTTCAAGACCTAAGAACAAAAATATGATTGGTACTAAATGGGTTTTCAGAAACAAGATGGAAGAGGAAGGAACAATGGTAAGAAACAAGGCTAGACTTGTATGTAAAGGCTATTCGCAACAATAAGACATAGACTATGAAGAAACATTTGCTCTTGTTGCTAGATTGGACGTTGTGAGATTATTTCTTTCTTCTGTTGCACATAAAGACTTTAAATTTTATCATATGGATGTGAAGTCAGCATTCTTGAATGGTGATATGGAAGAAGAAGTTTACATTAAGCAACTTGATGTTTTTCCTTTGGTAGATGATGAAAACATGGTTTGTAAGCTGAAGAAAGAACTGTATGGACTGAAACAAGTACCAAGGGCATGGTATGCAAGGCTGGAAAAGCACTTACTTCGTCTTGGTTTTAGCAAAGGTAATTTATATTTAAGAACTGGTGAAGATGAAATCTTGATTATAGAAAGTTTTGTTGATGATATCATTTTTGGAGGCAATGACAAGATGAGTAAGAAGTTATCTAAAGAAATGGAAAATGAATTTGAGATGTCAATGATTGGTTAAATGAAAATTTTTCTTGGTTTGCAAATTAATCAATGTAAGAATGGCATTTTTATATCTCAGACCAAGTATCTTAAGGAAATGTTAAAGAAATTTAGAATGGAAGTTTGTAAACCTGTTGGAACCCCTATGGTGACCAGACACAAATTAACTAGTAATGATGAGACTCAAAGTGTTGTTCAGACAAAGTATACATCTATGATTGGTGGTCTACAATATATAACTCACACTAGACCAGATATTACTAATGCGGTTGGAATTGTGGCTAGATATTAGGAAGATCCTAAAGAAACATATTTTTCTACTGTGAAAAGAATTTTTAGATATTTGAAAGGGACAATAAAATATAGATTCTGGTATGAAAAATCAGATGATTTTACTCTAGAGGCTTATACTGATGTTGATTGGGAAGGTAATGTAGATAACAAAAAAAGTACAAGTGGTGGTGCATTTTTCCTTGGGAAAAGGCTGGTTTATTGGTTGAGAAAGAAGCAGAACTATATTGCTCAATCCACTGTTGAGTCAGAATATGTTGTTGCTGCAATAAATTGCACACAAGTTGTTTGGATGAAACAAATGTTGAAAGACATTGGAATAATTTTTAATGAACCAGTGGTTATCCATTGTGATAAAACAAGCACATTAAACATGTTGAAGAATCCTATAATGAATTAAAAGACTAAGCATATTTCTATTAAGTATCATTTCTTGAGGGAGAAGGTAGCAGAGAAAGAAATTAAACTAGAATACATTAGCACAAAGGAACATATAGCAGATATATTTACTAAACCTTTTCCAAAAGATTCTTTTGAATATATCAGAATCATGCTTGGGGTGATGGCCCCTCCCAGTGGTAATTAATTGATGTAGATATGCATCAGTCCAATGGCTTTCAAAGCTATATCACCTTCTGGACTTGATGTATGGATCTACTCCCCAGGGGGAGTGATCGAAGGAACACTAGAGCACATTCGGGTGATCTTGCACCTGGCTATTGGACATGAACATTTAACAAAGCTACAAAAGATTATAGTTGAGTTATGGCACCCTTTGCCATTGCTGCCAAAGGGGAAAGGAACCTATGTGAAAATCCCTGCTATTTTGGGGAGATTTGTGTTGAGGATATTGAGAAGATTGTATTGAGAGGAGAAAGTATTTTTGAGGTTATTTTGGGTTGATGGATTTTCTCATATGTTTCCATCAAAGCCAAAGGGGGAGATTGTTGGATGATATCAGTTTTGGTACTAATCATACTGTTGATATTCATGTTTTGTCATTGATGTCAACATATGGTTCTGTGGAGAAGATAGACTGGTTACTTAACTGGAAGAAGTGTACAGACATTGTACGGATGATTCAGAAAGACCAAAGTTGGATATATGAAGAAGGATGTGTGTTGAAATTATTTTTAAGATCTCTTCGCTTTATGTTGCATATTTTAGATGTTACAGTTGATTTGGTGAAGACTAGTTTTTGGACTGTAACTGTGATACTAGTCTGAGTAGGTCTTTGTGTTTCGGGTATATCTTTCTAGCGAAGATATTTTAGATGAAGTGAGCTTACTGGTGGATAGTCAACATATGTTGGAATTATGGGTTGAGTTTGATTGTTGTGTGATTACTAGTGATGTCATCTGTGGCATATATTCTAGAGGAGACCTATCTTGGCCGACTTCAGACATGTAGTGTGTAAAATAAAATATGAGCGTGGATTGTGGATCTAGAAATATATGTGATGGATTGTATTTGATGTTTACTTGTTATAGGTACCATGTGTATCTTAGCAAGGGGTTATATAATTATTTGTATATTGGGAAAGCTTAATTGTCTGACCTAAATAATTATTGTAAGAAGGTATATATGTGAGATCTTTATTTTGGAAATGTGAGGTAGAGATTGAAAAGACAGAGAATTGTGGAAGCTGCAAGGCTTGTTGACTGTTGGATGTAAACCAGATTTGATCATTATACTTCATTGGAGTTGACCAAGCAAAGACAGTTTCTATCAAAGAGTTCATTGGATTGTATATTTGTTATATACACATGTTCAGATTGTGAATCCTTAAGGGTGGTATTAACCTTCTTTGGGAAGTATGTCTGGGCAGTGAGCCTACTACTTGTCTTTGACTCCTAACAGGGTCTGTCTCCTAACAGGGACTGTGTATTGTAATGTTGTAATAAGCTCCTAATAGGGATAAATATTTTAACAGGGATACTATAATTTTAGTACATTATTTGTGGGTGCTAATTCCCACCAGGGTTTTACCTTTAACAGGGTTTCCTCGACAACAAGTATTGTGTTGTGGTGTTGGCATTTACTGTGTTATCTTTTGCATTACAGGTTTGGTTTATAAAGTTTAAACTTTAATAATCTATATCAAAACTAGTTCTTCCCCCACCCTCTTAGTTGTCTTATGGGTTTTTATTCCTAACATGCTGGACTGATGGAGGAAAGATGGATGTTGGATTCTAAGATTTAGATGGAGGAAAAGATGTGGATTTTGGAACACAAGGACCCAAAATGAATGAAGGAGGTGATGGAGTATCTAGAACAATGGATTTTGGGACATAGTGACCCAAAATAGATTTGGAAGATCTAGAAGACATTTAGTTCAAGGAATTATGGAAGTCTTTGGAATAGTAAACTTGGATGCCAATTTTTATTTTCTTTAGGATGTAGTGCTTCTTTGAGCAACTTGGGAATCCACAGAGTTTTTTATTTTGCTCACCTTGGAAATTATTTTGAACATATTATTTTAATGGGAGACTTAGGAATCCACATGGTTTTTTATTTTTTATTTTTCTTAATGGAGCTTTGTGGCATTTTGAAATTTTCTTTCTTCTTTTGGATCAAAGTTATCTTTATTTCTACATGTCTTTTAGATAGGACAAGTTGATCCTTCGATGTATGTGGAATTTTCAACTTGTAAATTTTATGCTTAGCATCCAAATTTCTTCCAATAGCATTGAGAGGGATAGGGATAAGATGGAGGTCATTTGAAGAAGATCATGTAGATGGATGGTTTGAAATTTCTCAAGGATGTGTGCCTTTGTTGATCTTGATTTATGAAAGAGTAAGTGGATTGTGGACTAGGGGTGATATGGATAGATGATAGAGGGATATAAGGGCCTAAGATATATGGAAGGGATAAGGAATTTGACTTTGGCCTACAGGGACCCAATATAGATTTGGTGGATGGAAAAGGTGGGAATTTGGTTTTATATGGAGGAATGTAGGATTTTGGAGGGATTTTGATATGAAGGGCATTAAAAGTGTGGCTATCGTTGCACTAAATGATCAACCTATCAATGCCTAATACAACAAATAGACATAGAATTCATAGGAGGCAGTTATTCCCTTATCATGAATCTCGAGGGGAGTGCTGACCATTTTCCAACAATATCCCCCTCAACATTACCCGAGTGGATTCAAACCCATGAACAAGCTATGATATCACTTGTTACAAGTGTGGTTGTCGTTGCACCAAAAGATCGACCTATTAATATTCAATACGACCACTAGACTTATAGAATCTAAAGGATGTAATTAGTCCCTTGTCATGAATCCTTAAGGGAACACCGACTGTTTTTCCAACAAAGGGATTCTAATATACCTTTTTCATTAAGGACTAACCCTTTGCATTGATAATGCATGTTGTGACAAATATTTTTAGAAATGGGATACTTTTTATTTTTAAAACATGATGCAAGTCCATTTTGAGGTGGATATGGAAAATTATGATATGGAGATGGAGGGAGGATAAAATCTTGTGGTGTACATGGAGGATTATAAGAAGGAGATGGAGGGATGATGAGATCATGTGGTGGATATGGAGCACTATCAAATGAAGATGGAGGGATGCTTTGATCTTAACATGGATGAGGATCATTGGATGGAGTCTAAGGGACATCATGGTATTTATTGGGATATGGATTATGAATGGGACTTGGAAGGATTCTTTTCTCTTGGGACAAAAGGGGATCATCTTGGACAAAAAAAAATGGGCAAGGAGATCATCACGAGATTCTAAGGAGTTGGGATCTTGGTCAAATATTGGATAGGATTGGACATTCTTTAATATCTTGATCTTGATTTATTTTAGGACTTGTTTCCTTATACTTTGAATTATCCTCTTGATGTGGGGTATGAGTTTGGATATGTATGGTGGATTCTTGAAAGGAGTCAACACTTGGGCATGATATGAATGGAATTTGAATGGGACTCATTAGAGTAGGTTTTGTTGGGAATAAAGCATATGGTGTTATTCGATCTAAGGTTGTTGAATCATAAAAGGGAGTTGTATAGAGGAATGAACTAGCTTGTATTTTTACTATGGATAGCCCTTGGGGGTAAATTGGAAGGGTGTCATCATTGTATGATGGAGAATGGTGGGACATATGAAGGTTACTTGTGGGCCATTTTTAGACATAGGTATATGATTTTGATCATGTTTGAGAATGGTGTCTTGACATGTGTCTAACTCATCAAAAGGTGAATTATCGGGACATTCTTTAATAGTAAAGTCACCTTAGTCTTTCAATTTTAAGAAATTTGAAGTTTTATGTCCTTTGGTCCTATGATATTCACAAATGTCATTTTCATTCCACCTAGGTTGTTTAAAATATCCTAGCTCATAATGTATTACTTTTGGAGTATGGTGTCATTTGATTGCACAAACATCTTTAAAGTTGACTCAATTCCAGTTCCCCTAAGGGTGTGTTCTTTGTTTTCATTTCTAGAGACTATTATTGTTGTTTCGGAGAATGTGGGAACCTATCTAATTTTTTTCCTTTTGAGATTGTGTATTTGGTATATGAACATGAATCTAACATATATATCTATAAATGAGACTACTAAAATGTTGAAAATGTTGATTATGACAACTAGGCAATACGTTAATTTTTTGGATTTTTTGTAATTCAAGACTAAGGTAAATGCACTATGTCAAATGACGATTGCAATGACTAGCTATGAAACTAATTTTATTGGGATTTTTGGTTTTTTGGTACGAAAGACTAAGGTAAATGCCAAAAGACAAAAATGACAGCTACTTCTAACAGTATTGTTTTTAAATTGTTTTGGGGATTTTTGGTTTTTTGGAATGCAAGACTAAGGTAAATGCAAAATGATAGTAATTGTTGGTCCCACTAAGAGGGGGGGGTGAATCAGAAAAATCAAACTTAAACTCTTAAAACTGAAATCACTAATTCACTCGGTAAGTACTGAATACAATAAATAACCAATTCACCAAATAACATAAGAAGCAATCAATCATTCAAACTTAGCAACATCAGATTAACTCATTAACACGTGATATAGCTCATTTGACACCATATTTTATGAGGAAACCCAATTTGGGAAAAACCTCTATGGGAATTATAACCCATAATAAAAATGTGCCCTTCTAAAGTACGCTCGGTTAAGAACTTATCTTGTTAAATATTACAAACATATTTTCTAAATGTGACCCAGTTAGGGGATTTACCTCAGATCTATTAATATATTTACCCTATAAGGAGTGGCCTTATTAGAGGTCTTTAGAAACTGTTTTGGAATGCCACCTAATTCTAGGTTTTACAATTGTGAAGGTTAAATCCACTCGGTTAAGATATTTCTTTGTTACAAATATTAATAAGCAACAAAAAACTTTGATCTATAAAAATTAGCAACTCACTATGCTTGAATCAAATCCTTTATGCTCAATTGAATAGTGGCATCACATACTCCATTGATCTCTTTCTCATACTATAGATTCATTGATCTGTCTTTCTATATTCTACTCGGTAAATGTTGTTCTTCAGCCTCTTTCCTTCTTTTTCCAATTCACTAGTAGCCTTACACTCCATGTGATTCTCATTCCTTATTTAGACATACTTTTGCCTCTTAATCTCCTTAATTTTATTTTCCTTCCTTTGTGCTCAGTTGTTCGATCATCTTCTTCAATTTCTTAACTCGGTAAACCATGTCACTTTTACCTCAGAACTTGTAACTTTTGTTGGAACTTTCACTTTTTTATTTAACCTCTTGATCTTCACCTTAGATCTTCATATTGAATTTTACCATTCGTAGATCTTGTAAAAAACTTCATTTAATTTATTTCCTCATCCAGCTCATCATCACTTTTCATTAAATCATCATTTAATATCAGTATAATGTACTTGGTAAAACTTGCTTGGCAACTCGGTAACTGACTTCATCACTTCTCGGTGTGTAACTTGCTCTTGGTGCTTGGTGCTCGGTGACTATAACCAACTCACATAATATTCTACCGACTGACTTAGTCTATCTCGGTAAAGTATCTCTTCCATTCATAACTTAATTCATTTCATTTCCCGACTTGATCAGTCAAATGTACCGATTTGATAACATCAAATATATAGTAAAAAATAACAATAACATCATTACTTCATCATTGTCTGATCTGTATTTGTCACCCATTTAAATTCTCCTCTTAAGATATGGTAACGCAATAAAGATCAATTAATCAATTGCTTGACATCAATGACAAAACAACAATGGATCTAACCATTTCTACAATTATGATACTTAGTATCACTCGGTCTTCATCATCTCCATCAGATATTCATCAGTTAATCAACAATCTCCCTCTTTGGCATTGATGGCAACCACTATAATAGTGTTATAGAAATTGATTATGACAGCTCTCAAATACATAACTATACTCCATCTGAGTTGATATATCTTTTTCCACTTTGATCTCTGTGATCCGAATCTCCCTCCCTCTTGGATAAATATTATATTTCTGTAACATACATTTTGAATCTCCTTCATGAGTAAACATTAGCAATTCATTCTTCTCCCTCAATATCTCTCTGTAGATAAAGGTCATCAATTCATTATTCTCCTTCTTTGAAAACAATATAAAAAATTCATACTCCTAAAAAATTGTTTCAGTAGTTGATTATACCTGACATGTACTCATAAAACATTACATACAAAAATCTTTTCACAACTTCAGGAATCACCTATAGTGTGTCATACTAACATCAATTTGTTGGAAAATGGTTAATTTAGGAGTGTTCTAGAACACTTGAGGGTTGTCATTTATGGAAATACATCTGGTATGGATGGTCTCTTAGAGTGAAACAGAGCATTGGAGTTAAGGATTACAAAATGACTAAGTACAGAAAGAAGAATTACAGAGTATAGCAGTACAGTTTTGGTCAGCGAAGATAGTATATGATGAATAGAGACATGCAAGCTTAGAGGAAGCTATTTTGGGATATGTATGAATTTTAGCTAAGGTCACTTATGTTTTGGTGTTGATCGCAGTAAGTTACAGTACGATGAAGACATGTGAAGACAAAGTAATAATGATACAAGGAAGATGAACAATCGCGATGATTGAGGGAGTATAATGTGAAGTCCAAAGGTGCTATGTTGGATTCAAATTATGGATTACCTATGTTATGATAGTGTTTAATTTCCGACTTGGTAATTACTTTTTGTATAAGTATTAATTCTATTTTGTGATGATGTAATTGGAAGTTGACTAGGTAATGTAATAAGATATACATATATATATATATATATATATATATGAAGAGATCTTGAGAAGTGATGTGTGAGTGATAGATAAGAGATTGTGTGGATGTGATGCGGGCACATGAATGAATACATTGTGATGTCAGAATCAGATAGATGGTGATGCAAGCTACAACTGGAACTTCTTGAGCATAGAAGATGCTTGTATTGTTCATTCTTGATAAAACATGTAACATAATCATATTTAGGATTGTATGAGCAGTGAGCTCAGTATACCTTTAACAGTTTTCTTGTATTCCTCTAATAAGGAAATGTGCTAATGTAATATTTAGCTCCTAAAAGGGCTAGGTCTCCTAACAGGAACACAATAATTTTAGTAAATATTTGTGGGTATCATCCCCACCAAAGTTTTCCCTTGGCCAGGGTTTCCTCAACAATAAATTCATGGTGTTATAAGTTGTGTATTTTGTGTTTATGTTCTTTTCATTTCAGTATTTATCTAGTTAAGTTGAAATTTATTAATTTTAAAGTGTTGTAATATTGATTCACCCCCCCTCTCAGTATTACTTAATCCTAACCATTGGTATTAGAGCTATTGGCCCTTGGAGAGAAATCTTAAAATCTTAAGGGAGATCATGATGGATTTTGAAAGTTTCAAGGAAAAATTTGAAGCTGTACTTGAAGACCTTGATAAAGGTAAAACAAAAAATGGTGACTTAAAATTCAAATTGAGAAGAGCAGAGGGATTCATCAAGAAACTAAAAGAACAGCTTGAACTTTCCAAAAATTAGAGACAAGATCTTATGGATAAGATAA
The DNA here is from genome assembly GCA_018584345.1 of Thuja plicata. Classification (NCBI taxonomy): domain Eukaryota; kingdom Viridiplantae; phylum Streptophyta; class Pinopsida; order Cupressales; family Cupressaceae; genus Thuja; species Thuja plicata. The sequence goes on along the minus strand of MU225129.1, from coordinate 359,745 downwards.
ATGAGGATTCAGACAATGATACTTCATATCAGATAAAACATCTTGAACAAAAGAAAGATACTTTGAAGCTTGATCATGAAACTACTTCACTATAGGTGGATAAAGAAATTCAACGGGAAAAGGATGTTAGAAACAAAATTGAAGAAACCTTAAAAGATGCTTATATTCAGATGGGACAAATGAATACTAAACTTGATCACTACAAGAACAAGTATCTGGAATTAGAGAAATATAATCATATCATAAAAGGAGAATTGGTTGAGGCTAAGAAACATATTGAGAAAATTCACATGAGAAGTGACTTGATCGATGAACAGAGAGATAGATAGAAACCTAAAGGAGACATGACTGGAGTTGGCTTCAATGAAGCTGAATGTTCAAAGACTTGGGAAGAAAAATTAGAAGTAAAGACTGATGGAGAAAGACCTACTCTTGAAGAACCTAAAGAAAAGATCAAACCTTTCATAGGTAGATGCTTTGGATGCAAAAAATTTAGACACATGAAGAGAGAAAGCATAGGTAAATCCCCTTTCAAATCCTTTAATGACTACTATAACAATTGGCATGCATATGGAGATAAGAAAGCAAAATGTAGGAAACCTGATCAAGCAAGAATCAAACAATATTACATTAAGGAAGAAACACTAGCTAAGATCACATGTCATAAATGCAATAACTTTGGGCACATCGCAAAGTATTATAAGTTGTAGGTTAATCAGAATAGACCACCTCCTACATGATACAAATATAAGAATTCAGGACATATAGAAAAGTTTTGTAGGTACAATGGAATTGATAACGAAAGAGGACCACCACCTATGGTTATAAAGAAGAATATTGGTGACACTGGTAAGAGTTTTGCAGAATGTATGGATGAATTCAAGAGTCATTTCAGAAAACCAGAAGATGAAAATAGTGGTAAGGTATGGAAGGTAAAATAAACAAGTGAGGTATTGGTTCAGGGAGACTTAGTAGATGCTATTGAGCCTTTGCCTGATGCTAACATTTCTACATCAACCTAGATGGCCAAGCATGGCCTTAGGGGGAGCACTGGAAGGAAACATCAGAAATCTATCCAGCCCCTTATTATGAGGAGTAAGCTCTTACAAGCTTAGGGAGAGTATGTAGAGATGTTATGGAACTTATATCAGAGATCACATTGCTTTATAGTCTACATCCTGTGATCGTGAGATTGTCAATCGACTGGATTATGTGCAGAGATGATTTTATTGGGAACTGTGTCATTTCTTTATATAGTGAAGTATAACATCAATCGAAAGAACTTATTTATACATCATTAAAAGAATAGAGCCTAAGGAGAATAGATATTAGAGAAAAAGAAGAAAAGAATCAAGTGCTTTGAGCATTTGATCGAAGAAGAAATTCACAAATCAATAGATAAAAGGTATTTAGATATTTTTTTAAAGATTTGGTTATGGATACTTCGATGATTTTTTATGTCATTGAAAGACCTAGGTATAAGTTTAAGAAACACCCATTGAAATCAACTAAGGGTGATCCTAAAGGTGTATTTTCTCAAACACCCTATGAAACTCTACATGTTGAAGACATTACGACTTACATTAATTGTAAGTATGAGTCTTTGGGAGACTATGAGATCTATAAAGAGATGAAAGATATGATTGGAGAAGATGGAAAGCTTAAATATGAGTTCGCACATCTTGAGAACCTTAGTATCATGTGGATGACTAAACTTTATGAATTTGACAAAGAGGAATGGATTAAAATAATTCTAAGCAGAGATCACGATCAGTTCATTTGGCTTGGAGATCAGCTTTTGAAGATTTGCAGTGACTTAATTCATGGTATAACCAGTTTGGATAACTCTGTTGTTATCCCTGTTGCAGAGAAGAACACAAAGAAATAGTTGGAAACCCTAATGAATTTGCGATGGGCTAAGAGAGAGATGACAATTAATGATATATTTCAGCAAGATGTTAGATTGATTTCAATGATTCTTGGTTATAAATTTCATTACAGCAGCTAACCTAAGTCAATATCAGTAGGAGTGATTTTGATGGCATATAAAATGGTTAAGGAAAATGTTAAGTATAACCTTTGTGAAGTACTTGCACATCACATTTTAGAGAATGTGAATCAAATCAAGAAGGATAAGTCAAAGGAATTCAAGTTTGAGTCTCTATTAATACACATGTATATTCATATAGTACATAATTTTCTTGGTATGCACCCCAGAGTTTGGAAGGATAGTGAACCCACTGTAATTCAGATCATACAAAGCTATAGAAGATAGAATAGCACATGGGTTGATGGTGAGTTATTTGGGATGATCAAAATCTTGCAAAGATAGATGAAGGAAAGATAAAGGATCCTTGAGGAATTGGTAGAGAAGTATAAAGATTCAATTTTTTTCATGGTTGAAATTGATTGTGTTTTCTTTGAGATAGTACAACCTAGAAATAAGTGGTGTTATCCTCTGGGTATGAAGTCAGTTCTGAGGTCTTGACTATGCAAGTAGAACACATACTATGCTCAAAAATTGATCCATCTAAATAAAGATGGGGTACCTATGAAGAGAAGTTAGTGAAGATAAGGGAAGAACAGACTAGAGGTGTAAGAAAGAGGAAAGTAGAAAACTTGGTAGATGATATAGCAGCCAAGCCTGGTATAAAAAAGGAGGATATGAAAGAGGTAAGGAAGAAGATGACATGAATTAATTCTAGATTAGAGAGCACTGCTCCTACAACCCTTCCACCTACAAAAGTTGAGAAGGTAATTAGTCCACCTTCTACTGTGATTGATATATCTGAGACCATGTACACCAAAGAGAACATCACAGAAAAAAAATTCTGGAATTTCCAAGAAGGAACACAAGGTCCACCAAACAAGATTCTCCACCTAAGAGATGGAGGAAAAAATTTGAAGAGAAGGGAAGAGAGAATAAAGGAGAAAAGAAGAAACTAGAATAGAAGAGCGTTGATCTTAAAACAACTTTGGAAGCTTGACATGAAAATACTAGAAAAGAGGACATTTGAGCAGGGAAAGCTGAACACCTTGATTAGATACTATGAGAGGTATGAGGCATCTGATAAAATTTTGATTGAAGATATGGTAATAAATCATTTGCTTTCTTTTAAGAAGAACTTGTTAGAAGTTGAAGGTAGTATACCTGAAGAACTTTATGAGAAGTTGGAAATAAGGAAATAGTTAGCACAGATAGAAGATGGCAATCAGAGTACAAGCAATTGAATGCATGTTACCTATTTTTCAGTCAAATAAATGGAAACAAAATTAAATTCTTTAAAATATTTTCTAAGAAATAAGTCAAGATTGGTAAAGTTAATGGGGAGAAGGTATGATGAAGTGATTGAGGAAACACATAAGGTTGTGGATAAGGTTTTAATGAGTACTGAACCTGAGAAGTCCTCAACACCAAAGGAAACTAAGCCTAAAACTATTGAAAGAGGTGAGTCATCAAGAATGTCAGAAATAAGTCTTGATAAATAAATGGGCGAAGACACTAGTCAATTTATGAGTTTTGTGAAGCAACCAGATTTCTTTGTTTTGGGCGTATTTGTGTCTTTGGACACTTCGCAGTATGGTAGTAATCCTTTTGAGAAGGATGACAACCTTGAAGGAAGATTTTTTCTAGAAATGACAGAGAAAGAAGAATAGAAAGTGAGCAAAGTTGAAGCGATGAAAGAAACAATGGATAAAGTTGAAGAGAAACAGGAAACTCATGCATCTGTTCTTCATCTTTATTATTAGCAAGTGGAGATAAGACTCTGATCACTGATGTTGAGAGTATGGATGAGGATAAGTTGATGAAGCTATCCTTCATCACATTTTCTAAAGCGAAAGAGAGATCTGAGTAGAAAAGTCATAAAAAGACAAGGGTAATGGAATGAGCAGTCGATACTATCAAGAAACTACTACCTATACCTTTTTCTTTCCAATCAAATGAAAGTGCAGAGAACTTGAGCAGGGTATTGGATGATTTTGACAGTTAATATGAGTCCTTGGAGAAGATTTCTAAAGAGAAAGCAGAGAAGAAGTACCTCATGAAGAAGTTGAAGGAAATATGCAAGTCTATCTCATGGGACTTGAGCATATTGAAAAAAACCATATATGAGGCAAAGAGTTGTGTATCGCATGGAAGGAAGTTATATAGTTACTGTATAAATATTGTCATACATCTCAAAAACATTGAGGAGATAATAGAAAAGGACAAACTAACTTTGGACAAGATGATGGACACTTGTGAGACCTCTTCACACTCTATTGGAGTTAGACAGAGAAGTATCTAGGATATTGGACAAACTAAGCGTTATGGATAAAGAGAAAGGGAGAGTTGTGGGAAGACTTGGTATGCTGAAGAGTTTAATTACTCCTAAGTTATCAATTCTTGAGACACATCTTTTTGACATGGAGAAGACAACGCAGGCCCTCACCGAACATATGTCTACTGAGCTAAAGGTAGAAAAGACATCTTATTTTTCACTAGATGGTCTGATTCATGTGAGTTAGAAACTGGTGAAGATTTGGTCAGAGGAAGTGAAGATATTGGAGAGCTCATTTCAAGATGTGCTAAAGATGGTATAATTTTTGGTAAGCAGTGGAACAATTTTGTTATGTATTCTACATTTTTTCATACCTTTTCCTTTGTTGTCAAAGGGGGAGAAGAATAGATATGAAAAATTTATAGAGTAGAGAAGATATATAATGGAGAGAAAGAGTATTGTGTATATCTCCTTTTTGGTATTGACACTTAGTCATTTTTCTCTAAGTGTTTCAATCAATGCTAAACGGAGAGATTGTTGGCAATTTGTTCTGGAATACTTAAGGGTTGTCATTTATGGAAACACATCTGGTATGGATGGCCTCTTAGAGTGAAACATAGTTTTAGAGTTAAGGATTACAAAATGATTAAGTACAGAAAGAAGAATTGCATAGTATAGAAGTACAGTTTTGGTTTGTGAAGATAGTATATGACGAATGGAGACATGCAAGCTTAGAGGAAGATATTTTGGGATATTTATGACTATCAGTTAAGGTCTCTTATGTTTTATGTTGATCGCAATAAGTTACAGTATGATGAAAACATGCGAAGACAGAGTAACAGTAATATAGGACAGATGAATAATCGTGATAATTGAGGGAATATAATGTGAATTCCAAATGTGCTATGTTGGAATCGGATTGTGGATTACTTATTTTTGATAGTGTATGATTTCTAACTTGGTAATTACTTTTTGTATAAGTATTAATTCTATTTTTTGATGTAACTGGAAGCCGACTGGTAATGTAATAAGATAAATATGAAGAGATTTTGAGAAGTGATGTGTGAGTGATAGATAAGAGATTGTGTGGATGTGATGCAAATATATGAATGAATGCATTGTGATGTCAGAATTAGACAAATGGTGATGTGAGCTACAACTAGAACTACTTGAGAATAGAAGATGCTTGTATTGTTTATTTTTTATAAAGCATTGTAACAAAATCATATTTCTGATTGTATGAACAGTGAGATCAGTATACCTTTAACAGTTTTTTTGTATTCCTCTAACAAGTAAATGTGATAATGTAATATTTAGCTCCTAAAAGGGATAGGTCTCCTAACAAGGACACAATACTTATAGTACATATTTGTGGGTACCATCCCCACTAGGTTTTTCCCTTCACTAGGGTTTCCTCGATAATAAATTCATGGTGTTATAAGTTGTGTGTTTTGTATTTATGTTCTTTTCATTTTAGTATTTATCTGGTTAAGTTCAAATTTATTAAGTTTAAGTTTAAAGTGTTGTTATATTGATTTTCCCTCCCCTCTCAGTATACTTAATCCTAACATAATTCTGAAATGGATATTCTAATGAAATATAGAATTGATGCAGCATGCCTCATGCTCCTTAGTGAACATTGGATAGGGGAAGAACCCTTAATTTACCTCTTAGATACTCAAAAGCATCCTTAGGTAGTGGCTTTGTAAATATTTGTGCAGAGCACCTCCCATTTTGGTGTGTTTAGTATTATGAGGATTATGTTAGGTGTTTGGTGTGAGTCACAATAAGGTCCACTAGTTTGGATCCAATTTGGGTCATTTCCATGTTTGTAAGAGCCAAATGAGCTTATAAAGGATATTGTGGTCATTTTGACCTAGAAAGACAAAATGTGTTATTTTTGTGTATCTTGGGTTTAGTGTGTGTCTAAGGACCCTAAATGTCCTAACTAGGGTCATAGAAGTCAACCATGACCATCGAGTTGACAAAAGGAGTCAAATTGGACAAAATGCAAAAGTTGCTCAAGCAACTTTCGCAACTTCTTGACAAGAAGTTGAAAAATGAAGTTAGAGTAGTTGTAACCACTCATGATCCGTATATGAGTATGGATTTTATGTTTTTGGAAGGTTAATGAAGTTTTGGATTGCATAATTTGTTTTCTGTACTTCTGTACGGATGCTTGTGACTGTATTCTTGTAATTCATAGTGCTTTCTGCAGTCTGTACATCTATGTACAGATTGGGAAAGAAGATCAGACCCCATGGGGGTGTATTTTTTCAAGATATATTTCTTTTTCATACTTTATTTTTGTTTGAAGTTATAGGAGTGGAGAGTTATAGTAGATTTAAGGTCACTGGTCTTTAATTCCCATTTGCAGAGTCACAGTGCCAAAAATAGCTCTAACCTAAGCATCCACCGGTGGAAATGGCTAAAAACATAGGGGATGGAGGGTTAGAGTCTGTACATAAGCTTTTTGTTTTCATTTTTTTTGTTGCAATGAAGTTTCTAGACCAAGAGTGAAGCCCTATGGCTGACTGTTAGGAACAGGTGAGCCTAGACAGGGTGAAGTTGGTTTTGGTTCGAGCACCCATGATCTTGGGGAAAAGAATTAGAGGCATTTGTAGAAGCCCTAAAGAGTCTCCTTGAAGGATCCAAATGTGGGAGGAGTTGAAACAAAGTTTGACGATCAATTTGGTGACAATTGGTTAAGACTAGTCCAGAGGCCTAATTAATAGGTTGAAAACTAGGGCCTGGTGGTAACTAGGGTTGTGGGTGCATCCATAAGCTAGGATTTTGGATTCTGATAGGGTTGATGGATACCTTGAATATTTTAAAGGTCTTCTATGGGGTTTTTTGGAGGATTTGAGAGCTTAAGCCCAAAAATAGTGAAATTTTACCTACTAGGAAACAAGCCAATTAGGCCTCCTAGTGAATTTGATACCAATTGGATTGGTAAAGTATCAATAAGTGTGGGAAAGGCTTCTAAAGAACTTTGAATGGGCCAAGAACATATACAAGAGTCTAAGGGGATGTATGGGAAGATCCTAAGAAAGGTTTTGGGATTCTAGGGGGAAATCTAGTGAAGAAGGCTAGACATTTGAAGAGCTAGTTGGACTAGTTGAGCCTAGGAGTATTGGAGTCTTCAACAAATCAACTATACGTTGGAGGAGAAGTTGATAGTGAGGGTCTTGGAGATCCACATTGGGGAAGAAAACAAGGAGAGGTAACCATTGGATGGTTATAAGAGGTTAGGAGCATTTTGGGGAAATAAATCACTAGAACCCTAAACTCTCTGCATCAGAGTGGTTTCAGAGCCATAAATTCTTAAAGTTTGTGTATGTCTGAAGGGGAGGAGATTCAAGAGGTTGACAGCATGCCTCCTAAGGAAATGAGTAGAGATTCCATTATGGAATTGGTTCAGGGCCTCTTGGAAAAGGCTAGTCTATCAGAAACAAGGAGTAAGAAGAAAGTAACTAAATGGGGGGATGAGAGTGATGATGAAGAGACGGAGAATCAGCCAAGAGAGTCAAAAGGAAAATAAGTGGAGATGGATAAAGACCAAAAAGTATTCTTGGATGCGTTTAAGTCCATCAAAAAAGATAGTATGGAACACATACCCTACTATTGTGGTATCTTGAATGGTGAAGAGTATTTGGATTGGCTAGAGGCCATAGACAATCAATTTGACTATAAAGAAGTGGCAGAGGAGAAGAGGGTCAGCTATGCCAAGGCTAGACTCAAAGGATCTGCATTAGTGTGGTGGAACATGATGCTGGATGATAGGGTAACAAATGGAAAGAAAAAGATAGCTTCTTGGGAGAGGATAAAGATCAGATTGAGGGCACAATTATTTCCTACTGACTATGAGATTCAGATGTATCAAAAGTTGCAGAATTTAAGACAAAAGGAGATGACAGTAAGTGCCTACACTGAGGAGTTCCACAAATTGAGCCTAAGGTCTAGAAGATAAGAAGAATAAATGGAGAAGCTAGCAAGGTATCTCAATGGGTTGAGACAAGGGATACAAGATAAAATTAGTATGATGGCTCCTGACAGTATGCACAAGTGTTTTCAGTTAGCCTTGAGTGCAGAGGATAAGGCTAGAAGGAGGAATGACTTCCATCAAAGAGGAAGGGGCGGTAACAATAATAGAGGATTCAGAGGCAGGAGTAATTTTGGTAGAGGAAAAATCCCAAATAGACTAGAAGAGAATCAGTTTATGGATAGCAGTGGGGGTAATCAGTTCAGAGGATCTTTTAAAAGAGGGGGATACAGAGGAAGAGGACCATCAAGAGGTAGATTTCAGTCCCAAGGAAGATATAATTCAGTCTTCACCAGCAGATGTTATAACTGCAATCAAGTGGGTCATACAATGGGTAGATGTCCTGAGAAGGCTACCTCATCTTCTATGGGAGATAGAAGAAATTAGTTGGTACAAGAGGATGATACACAAAGTGTCACTTCTCCCATTTCCAACGCAAGGCCAGTAATGGATGGAGAGAATCTAATGTTGAGATGGACTTTGTTGAAAGTACCTAATACCATAGAGTCGCCTCAAAGAAATAATTTGTTTAAGATAACTTGTAGGTCTCATGGGAATATTTTCAAAGTGATAGTGGACTCTGGATCCACTGAGAATATAGTATCAACAGAGATGGTGGACAAACTGAAACTAAGAAGGATACCTCATACCACACCCTATATGGTTTCATGGTTAAACAAGGGACAACAAATAGTGGTAGATGAACAAACCATGGTGGAGTTTGAAATATGTGAGTATAAGGACAAGGTCCTATGTGACATATTTCCCATGGATGTATGTCGTCTTCTTTTAGGGCATCCATGGAAATATGATGTGAAGGCTATTCATGATGGAAAAAAGAAAAAATATGTAATCACCAAGCTAGGGAAAAAGTTTGAAAAGGATCCATTGTAGGAACCTAATGAGGAGAAGCATGTGGGAACTAGTGTGATGCTCTTGAGTGGAAAGGAGTTCCTAAAAGCTATGAAGAAGGAGAAAGGAGTATGTTGTGTAGTGATAGTGAAGCCAAAGGAAGAGACCAACGAGAAAGCCAACATGCCACTAGAGGTACAAGCATTGTTGGAAAGGTATCATGACATAGTGGATAATGCTTTTCCAAGTGCATTACCACCCATGAGGGATGTGAGTCATCAGATAGACCTCATATCTAAAGCAAATTTTCCAAACAAGGCAGCATATAAGATGACACCAAGTCAAAATGAAGAGATAGCAAAATAGATTCAAGATTTGTTGGAAAAAGGACTAATAAGGAAGAGTTTGAGTCCTTGTGCTGTGCCAATTTTCCTTGCACCTAAGAAGGATGGAAAATGGAGGATGTGTATGGACTCCAGGGCTATAAATAAGATTACAATCAGATATCGATTCCCAATGGCCCGGATTGAGGATTTGATGGACAATTTGGGAGGTTCATGTTATTTCTCCAAGGTGGATTTGAAGTCAGGGTATCACTAAATTACAGTTACACCTGGTGATGAGTGGAAAACAGCCTTCAAGACCAATGAAGAGCTATATGAGTGGCTAGTAATGCCCTTTGGCCAAACTAATGCACCTAGCACATTCATGAGGCTCATGAATGAAGTGCTAGCATGTTTTATTAGTAAGTTTATAATAGTATATCTTGATGACATTTTGATATTTAGCAGGTCCAAGGAGGAGCATATGAAGAATTTGGAGATGGTCTTGAGGAGGCTACGTCAAGATAATTTGATGATCAATCAAGAAAAGTGTGAGTTTCTGAAAAACACAATTAGTTTACCTTGGTTTTGTGGTTGCTAATGGATGTATGAAGATGGACCCTAATAAGGTTAAGTCAATTTTGGAATGGCCTACACCTAGGTCCATAGGGGATGTTAGGAGTTTTCAAGGATTGGCTTCCTACTATAGGAAATTTGTAAGAAATTTTAGTCATGTATGTGCCCCTATCTTCAACACTATAAAAGGGGGAATCAAATGTCAGTTTAAATGGACTATAGTAGCAGACCAAGGGTTTGAAATGTTGAAAAAGAGGATAGCAGGATTACCTACACTTAGGTTCCCCAATTTAAATCAGCTATTTTTGGTGGAGTGTGATGCTAGCAAGCTAGCCATTGGAGCACTGTTAAGCCAATAGGGACACCCTATGGCATTCTTCTCAGAGAAGTTAAATGAGGCCAAACAAAAGTTTTCCACCTATGATTTGGATTTGTATGCTATGGTACAAGCCCTTAAAAAATGGAGACACTATCTCCTACCAAGGGAATTTGTGGTCTACACTGATAACCATGCCCTAAGTTTCTTGAATGGGCAAGAAAAATTGAATCAAAGGCACCTAAAGTGGGTAGAATCTCTACAAGCATACACATTTATCATCAAACATAAGAAAGGGGTTAGCAACAAGGTTGTAGATGCTCTTAGCCGAAGAGTATTAACTATATAGGAGATACAATTGTAGAGTGTGGGGATGAATGACTTTAATGACCTCTACAAAGAGGATAATGACTTCAAAGATGCCTATGAGGCATGTGTAAAGTTCCAACAGGGATTGAAGGTGGAATTCACTGAGTTTATGTTTCAGGAAGGACTATTGTTTAAAGGACACCTCATGGGTATACCTCAATGCTCAATGAGGGAGAACATTGTGAAGGAGAAACACCAAGGAATCTTGGGAGGCCACTTTGGAGTGGATAAGACACTGGAGCAAGTGAATAGGCATTACTATTGGCCTAAGTTACAGTAAGATGTTAGGAAATTTGTAGAGAAATGTCAGATCTGTCAGAGGGCAAAAGGACAAAGTAGTAATAGTGGATTTTATCAACCCCTATCCATACCCCAAAGGACTTGGGAGTGCCTAAGTATGGACTTTATTTTGGGGTTACCAAAGAAAAAAAGGGGTCACGAAAGTGTGTTTGTTGTGGAGGACCGTTTTAGCAAAATGGCTCACTTCATTCTATGTAAGAAAACAAATGATGCTTCCCAAATTGCAGGTCTATTCTTCAAAGGCATTGTAAGGATCCACAGATTACCACTAAATATAGTAAGTGATAGAGATAGTGAGTTTGTGGGTCACTTTTGGAGGACCCTTTGGAATATGCTAGGTAAAAACTTGTCTTTCTCTTCAGCCTACCATCCACAGTCAGATGGGAAAATGGAGGTAGTAAATAGGTCACTTGGGAACTTGTTAAGATGCTTGACTAAGCAACATGGGAAGTCATTGGATCTCATCATAGGGCAGGAAGAATTTGCCTATAATGACTCCATTAATAGGAGTACTGGTAAAAGCCCCTTTGAAATAGTATATGGGGTCAATACTAGAGGAATATTAGAGTTGAGGGATCTAAGTTTGAAGGAAAAAATGAGTTCCCAAGGGGATTTATTTGTAGAACAGATGAAGGAGCTTCATGATCAAGTCAACAAGACTTTACAAAGGCAAGTGGAGAAGTATAAGTCCAAGGCTGATCAGACAAGAAGGGATTTGCAGTTCAAGGTGGGGGACTTAGTAATTTCTTACCTCAGAAAGGAAAGACTACCCAAGGGACAACCTACCAAGTTACTCATGAAGAAGATAGGACACTTGAAGATATTGCACAAGTATGGAGAGAATGCATATGAAGTGGAATTGCCTCCTCATTTGGGCATTTCACCAATCTTTAATGTATGTGACCTGTATCCCTATAGGGGACCACCTCTAGACATAGGTCAACCCACTCTTACACATTTAGGAGATGATGATTAGGTAAAAGACTTGCCTACCCCAATCCCACTGCAATTGGACAATATACTAGATTCAAAGGTGATCAGGAAGACAAGGAATGGTAACTACAAGGAGTACCTCATCAAGTGGTAGGGACTAACTAAAGTTGAGGCCATTGAAGTTTGAAGAGGACTATGGTGCAGAGCACCTCCCATTTTGGTATGTTTGGTGTTATTAGGGTTAGGTTAGGTGTTTGGTGTGAGTCACAATAAGGTCCACTATTTTGGATCCAATTTAGGTCATTTCCATGTTTGTAAGAGCCAAATGAGCTCATAAAGGATATTGTGGTCATTTTGACCTAGAAAGACAACATGTGTTATTTTTGTGTATCTTGGGTTTAGTGTGTGTCTTAGGACCCTAAATTTCCTAACTAGGGTCATATAAGTCAACCATGACCATCGAGTTCACAAAAGGAGTCAAATTGCACAAAATGCAAAAGTTGCTCGAGCAACTTTTGCAACTTCTTGACAAGAAGTTGCAAAATGAAGTTAGAGCAGTTGTAACCACTCATGCTCAGTATATGAGCATGGATTTGATGTTTTTGGAAGGTTAATGAGGTTTTGGATTGTAGAACTTATTTTGTGTACTTCTATACGGATGCTTGTGACTGTATTCTTGTAATTCACAGTGCTTTCTACATTCTATACAGCTGTGTATGGATTAGGAAAGGAGATCAGACCCCATGGGGGTTTAGTGTTTCAATATAGATTTATTTTTAATACTTTAGTTTTCTTTGAAGTTATAGGAGTAGAGAGTTACAGTAGATTTAAGGTCACTGGTCTGTAATTCCCATTTGCAGAGTCACAGTGCCAAAAATGGCTCTAACCTAAGCATCCATCGGTGGAAATAGCTGAAACCATAGGGGATGGAGGGTTAGATTCTGTACATGAGCTTTTTGTTTTCATTTTTGTTGTTGCAATGAAGTTTCTAGACCAATAATGAAGCCCTATGGCTGACTATTAGGAATCGGTGAGCCTAGATAGGGTGAAGTTGGTTTTGGTTCGAGCACCCATGATCTTGAGGAAAAGACTTAGAGGCATTTGTAGAAGCCCTAAACATCCTCCTTGAAGGAGCCAAATGTGGGAGGAGGTGAAAGGAAGTTTGAAGATCAATTTGGTGACAATTGGTCAAGACTGGTCCAGAGGCCTAATTAATAGGCTGAAAGCTAGGGTCTGGTGGTAACTAGGGTTGTGGGTGCATCCAGAAGCTAGGATTTTGGATTCTGATAGGGTTTATGGATACCTTGAATATTTTCAAGGTCTTCTATGGGTTTTTTTGGAGGATTTGATAGCTTAAGCCCAAAAATAGTGAAATTTGACCTACTAGGAAACAAGCCAATTAGGCCTCCAAGTGAATTTGATACCAATTGGATAGGTAAAGTATCCATAAGTGTAGGAAAGGGTTATAAAGAACTTTTAATGGGCCAAGAACATAGACAAGAGTCTAAGGGGATGTATGGGAAAATCCTAAGCAAGGGTTTTGAATTCTAGGGGGAAATCTAGTGAAGAAGCCTAGACATTTGAAGAGCTAGTTGGACTAGTTGAGCCTAGGAGTATTGGAGTCTTCAACAAATCAACTATACCTTGGAGGAGAATTTGATAGTGAGGGTCTTGGAGATCCAAATTGGGGAAGAACACAAGGAGAGGTAACCATTGGATGGTTATAAGAGATTAGGAGCACTTTGGGGAAATAAATCACTAGAACCCTAAACCCTCTGCGTCAAAGATATCAGCCAATTGTTCCTTTGAATTTACATATTCCAATTTCACATTCTTCTCTTGAACTTTCTCTCTCAAGTAGTGATACTTGATAGAAATGTTCTTGGTATTTGAATGCATCACTAGGTTCTTTTATATGTTAATAACACTTGTATTATCAGAAAAAATAGTAACTGGATCTGTGATCTCTTCTTTCATACCTTCAAGTAATTGCTTAATCCATACTATGTTTGCACAATTCATAGAAGTAGCAACATATTTAGCCTCAACAGTAGACTGTGAAATATAACTTTGTTTCTTTCTCATCCATGTGACCAATCTTTCACCTAGAAAGAATGTGCCTCCATTAGTATTTTTTATGTCATCAACATTTCTAGCCCAATTTTCATCAGTGTATAGTTGCAGATACAAAGTACCTCCTTTCTTGTATAGTAAACCAAAATCTTATATGCCTTTCAGGTATCTCAAAATCATTTTTACTACAAACATATTTGTTTCCTTTAGATTAGAAGAAAATATTTCAATAATTCCAACAATATGTGCTATATCAGGTCTGTTGTGAACAACATACTGCAATTTACCAATCATGGATCAAAAAAGAGTGTTATCCACCTCTTTTGTTTCATCCTCTTTAGATAATTTACATCCAGTAACCATCAATGTTCCAATAGGTTTGGAATGTTCCATACCAAAAATTTTAAGAATCTCTTTGATATACTTGGCTTGTGTAATATAGATTCCTCTAGTAACTTGTTGTATATGTAGACCTAGAAAGAACTTAATCTCTCAAATAATTGACATCTCAAACTCTTTTCTCATTTCATCAGAAAATCATTTACATAAAGTGTCATTGCCTCCAAATATAATATCATCAACAAAAATTTCAGCAATCAAAAATTTATTATCACTCTCACATTTCAAGAAAACATTACTGTTATCACTTGTTCTTTGAAATCCTATTTTGATTAGATAAGAGTGCGGTCTCTCATACCATGCTCAGGGTTCTTGTTTCAATCCATATAAAACTTTATGCAACTTACATACCTTGTTCTTATTTGTGTTCTCAATGAATCCCTCTAGTTTCTCAATGTATACTTCTTCCTCAAGTATCCATTAAGAAATGCAAACTTACCATCCATCTGATATACCTTGAATCCTTTGTAAGTAGCACATGCTAGAATTATTCTAACTCCTTTAGTCTAGCAATAGGTGAAAAATTCTCTCCATAGTCAATTCCTTCTTCTTGTGCATAACCTTTGAAAACCAATCTACTTTATTTCTGATAACTTCTCCATGATCATTCAATTTGTTTCTAAAAATCCATTTAGTACCAATTACATTTTTGTCTTTAGGCCTGGGTACTGAAGTCCATGTCTTGTTCTTCTCAATTTGATCATACTCTTCCTTCATATCTTTCATCCAATCCTCATTATCCAATTCTTCCATAACTTTATTTGGCTCAAATGAAGATATCAAATATGTATTGTCTCTGGACTTGCTCCTTCTAATCACTTCAGCTTCCTTATTTCCAATAATCTTTCTCGGGGAATGGTGCCTTCTTATATACTTTTCCAAAACAGGCTCAGTAGGTCTCAGTTCATCAATATCAAAATTCGGTTGTGGAACTTCTTGTACATATTCCTCCTCGGTAGGTGCTCTTGGTAAAGTTTTAGGTGCATAATGTTATACATATACAAAATTTTCATAATCATCAGGTTCTGTCTTACTGTCTTCTTCATTCCTTTATGCAAAATCATCAATTCTCACATTTGCACTTTCCACCATTTTTTTAGTAAGACTATTCAAACATTTATAAGCTTTATTATTTTTAGAATATCCTAAGAATATATCCCTTCATCTCCTTTTGAATCAAACTTTCCTTCTCTAGAATCTTTCAAAATATAGCATTTGCTGATGAACTATAACTGATTGAATGTTTGAAGATGTTAAGTTGATGATCACCAAGACACAGAAAGTTAATGCAAGACATTAAATCAGTTAATGTATTATATTTTCATTGATGTTAACTTGATAGAATATATATGGTCATGTACATACTAATAAAGACTTCAAAGAACCAATGAATTAAAGGCTATGCTATCAATAATGCATAAACATTAAGTGTTCACAAAGTGACTATATACACCGACGAAGTGCACATCGACGGAAAAAGTAAACCAAAGAGAGAAAATTCACAGTGTTACCTGACAAGAAAAAGCACAACATTCCCGACGAGCAAATTCATGTGTTACCCGACGAGAAAAAGCACAATGTAACTCGACGGACAGAATTTCAGTGTTGCTCGACGGATGGAGATCCCAAAGATAACTAAAGTCTCACTAACGACTAACTAAAGTATTGACCAACAGAACAAAGAGTTCAAAAATGATAAAAGGCTTAGTTGTAAAGAGCTAAATATAGACTTAACTGGTACTTATCATTGTTTTAATAGACAAAATAAAGCCATAGATAAGAAAATGATTTAAAGTTGTTTAGTCCAATTGGAAAGAAGATCTCTACGAGATAAAATAGGAGTTTTTCTTTAAATCTAATCGGCAAGAATTGTGGATCTGTCCAAGATCAAGAAAGCTAAGAAATGATGAAATCATGTCTATATAAGAGACAAGCTAATTCAATGTGAAGAAGGGGAGTGACAAGAGAATAGATGTTGAAGAGATTCTAAAGGAGAAGAAAGTATTCATTCAGACCTGAACAATCAAGCTTTGGAAAGAGCTAAATTCTGCAAACACCGACGAACAGTGATACAACATCATAGAGCAGAACAGTGTGGACAAAATGTATTGAATTAATAACGTTGATTAGAAAGGTAATGCACTTACAATATATCTAAAAATCTGCAATTTTAGTTGTATATGTGAACAAATCAATTTACTGCTTCAATTTACCATTGAAGCACCAATTCTCTTAACCGAGCAGGACTTAAAAGTCTTTTCTAATTGAGATACATCCCAAAGAGTATTAAAAAGTTTAATCATACAAAGTAGCATTGGATATGCCTGATACCTATTGACAGGCTAAGTGAGTGTTTGATCAAGGATGGTAGCATTAGATGCCAGATACTAAGTGACAAACTATTCATTTAAATCCTCCAACAAGGTCACAACTAACAGTGTGTTTGTAACCTTTAACAGGGTTGGATCTTCACTGAGCTCACTTTAGAAGAGTGAAAATTTGGGTTACCAATCCCAGTGATTTTTCCCTTAACAAGGTTTCCACGTTAAAAATCTATGTGTCAATGTGTTTATGAGTCATTACTTTATTATTTTTCATTTCACATAAGTAAATCTGAATTGATCGGTATACACTAGCTATTTATTGTATTTCGGTAAATAGAAAGACTGCTAACTGGTAAAAGTAAGAATAAGGTTTGAAAGAGTAATCCGAGCAGTAGTTATTTGTTATTAACATTTTAAGACAATCATCTTGTAAGAAAGAAGATAACTAGAGGCTTATAAATGTGGTAATAAGTTTTTGGGTTGATTTAAGGATTAATTTTTGAGGCCACTAATTCACCCCCCCCTTCATATTTTCTCTAACAATTGGTATCAGAGCTTGTGTGCTTAGAAGGAAGATTTCAAGACCTAAGATAAAGATCACAAGATGAACATATGAGATGTGCCCAAGTTGAATAAAAGAAACTTTGCTTCATGGCAAAGAAGGATAAGACTCCACTTATTAGGTATTGGAAATGATTTTACTCAATACTTAGATACTGATTATGTGTTTCCCATAGGAGCACTCATGTTAAACAAATGAGAGAGAAGCATGAGCACAACTTCATGATAATAGAGCTTAATTCCTCACTCTTCGATGCTGAATTTGAAGATGTCAAAACATGCACAACTCCAAAGTATATGTGGGATAAATTAAAGCTTGTACATGGTGGTGATATAAATGTTCTGAGATCCAAGGCAGAAAGCCTTAGAGGAAATTTTGATGATCTTAGAATGAAAGAAGGTGAAAACATCACATAGTACAACACAAGAATCAAAAAGGTAGTCAATGCTATCCAAGGAGTTTGAGGTGTACTAGATAAAGAGACAGTGGTAAGTAAAATTCTAAGAACCTTACTACCTACTTATACTATTAGAGTATTTGTCATACAAGAAATTAGAGCAGTAGAAAATAAGAATTTTACTCTAGATAGTTTGATTGGAAGACTAATTTCATTTGAGATGAATAACTTTGATAATAGTGTCTTACCAAACATAGAGTCTGCATTCAAATTTTCTTTGAGAATAAGTAAATCAAGTCATAAACACACTATGAGAAAATATAGTGAAAGTGAAAGTGAAGAAGAAGATCTTGATAAAATTGAAGCACTTATGACTAGAAGAATGCAGAGAGGCAAAGTTAAATACAAAGGTAAACTACCACTTGTAGATTTTAATTGTAAAGAGATTGGACACTTTGCTGCAAGATGTCCTAACAGAAGAAAAGATGACAAATCATTTGAAAAGAATTTTCACAGAGGTGATAACCGAGATTAAAGAAGCAACCACCAATCAGAAAGAAGAGATACCCAAGACTACAAGGAAAAAGGAAAGAAGGTTAGTTACCTAGCTACATGCAAAGATAAATATACTGACACCAAATTTGATGAAGACATCAAGATGGTGTTTGTGGCAGTAAAAGATGATACAAATGAAGATGAAGAAAGGTATGTAGAAACTGCACTCATATCTAAAGTTAGCAAGAATGGTATTTGGATCATAGATAGTGGCTGCACTCACCACATGACCGGTGACATAGAAAATTTTAATACTTTTGAGTATTAAAATGGTGGTACAGTAAGAATGGGTAATGACACACCTTGTCCAATTGAAGGTAAATGAACTATAATGTTGAATAACCTGATAAAATGTGAAAATGTTTATTGGGTGAAAGGATTTAATTATAATCTATTGAGTGTTTCTCAGCTGAATAATTTAGGTCACATAGTAGCATTTGAAAATAAGAAGGAAAAGATCTTCAATGAATCCGGAAGGTTGATTGGTACCAGTGAGCAGACAAAATGTAACTTATTCTATCTGAGTGATACTGACACCACTTGCTTAATGGCTAGAAACAAAGACATATGGTTGTGACATAAAATATTGTGCCATGTAAATTTTGACAACATGATAAAGATAAGAAAAAAGAGAAATGTAAGAGGCTTACCGAGCATGTCAAAGCCAGATAATATCATGTGCAAAAATTTGCAAAAGGGTAAGATGACAAAGTCTACTTTCAAAAGAAAAACCCATACATCTGATACTATTCTAGAATTAGTCCATACTAATCTATGTGGACCCATGAGGACAAAGAGTTACTACGGTGATAGATATTTCATTCTCTTTGTTGATGATTACTCTAGAATGACGACAGTTATGTTTCTAAAAGATAAATCAGAAGCATTCATGATGTTTAAATGGTACAAAGCAATGGTAGAAAAAAAAAGTGGTAAGGAATTGAAATGCTTAAGATCAAATAGAGGAGGGGAATTTATTTCAGATAAATTCACTAACTTTTGTAATGAGCATGGAATCAAAAGACAGGTCTCTGCACTGAGAACACCATAGCAAAATGGAATTGTTAAAAGAAGGAACAGATCCATTGTTGATTGTGCAAGGACACTGATGATAGAGAAATGCATCACCCAAGTCTTCTGGAGGGAAGTTGTCAGTACTTTTGTTTACACATTGAACATAGTACAATTGAAGAAAGACACCCTATGAGCTATGGTATGGTTACACACCCAATGTAAGTTACTTCAAGATGTTTGGTAGTCAATATTATATCTTAAAAGATGATAGAAATGAAAATCTTGACTCCAAAAGTGATGAAGGTATCTTTCTAGGGTATTCCACCAAGATCAAGGCTTATAAATGTCTCAATAAAGCCTCTAACAAAATTGTTGAAAGTGCAAATGTAAAGATAGATGAATTTGCAGAGAAGAATGAAAAGGAAAGAACAAAAGAACTAGAGGGATACACCAGGTATGTTTACAATGAAGAACCTAACACTCTACCCGAAAAACAATGTATAGCTCTCGAGCAACAAAATATTGCACCCGAGCATCAGGCTACAAATACCAAAAATCAAGATATTGCTCAAGATGATGTACCAAGTGATGGAGATCAAAATGAAGGAAAAAATGATGATCAAGATGATAGACAAAGAATTGAACCTGTACTTGCCAAGTATGTCAGAAGGAACCATCCACAGAACCAGATCATTGGAGACAAGAAGGATGGTATGAGAACCAGAAGTAAGTCTCTAAACACAAGATGTCTAATTTGTGATTTTGAGCCCAAATCTGTCAATGTTGCACTTGATAATGAAGAATGGATTAGTGCTATGAATGAAGAAATTGAGAAAATTGAGAAAAACAAGACATGGACACTTTTACCGAGACCAAATGACAAGAATGACATCAGTACCAAATAGATATTCATAAATAAGTTGAATGAGAATGGAGAATTCACCAGAAACAAAACAAGACTAGTATGCAAGGGGTGTGCACAAGAAGAAGGGATTGACTATGGAGAAACCTTTGCACCTATTGCTAGGATAGAAGGAGTAATAATATTACTTTCTTATGTTGCATTTAATGGATTCAAGGTATACTAGATGGATGTCAAGTTTGTATTTCTAAATGGAATACTTGAGGAAGAGGTATACATTGAGCAACCAGAAGGGTTTGTTTATCCAGACAAGAGGAATGTGGTATATAGACTACACAAAAGCTTTGTATGGATTGAAAAAATCACCAAGAGCCTAGTATGAAAGACTTCATTCCTATCTCATAAGTATTGGATTTGTAAGAACTAGTGAAAATAGTAATCTTTATTTGAAGGAAGATACTGATGCTAACATTTTGATTGCTAAAATATTTGTTGATGACATCATATCTGGAGGCAATGATATGCTATGCAAATCATTTGAAAATGAAATGAGTAAAGAGTTTGAGATGTCTATGTTTGGAGAGATTAAATTATTTCTTGGTCTATAGATCATGCAACAAGATGAAGGAATTTTCATTACACAATCCAAATACATCAAGTGCTGAAAATATTCAAGATGGAAGATTCCAAGCAAGTTGGAACACCGATGACAACTAGATGTAAGATGACAAAGGAGGACAAGTCACCTGAGGTAAATCAGACTTTGTAAAGATCAATGATTGGCAAACTCACGTATGTTTTACATACTAGACCAGATATTGCACATGTAGTAGGAATATTTGCAAGATTTCCTACTAATCCCAGGGAATCACATATGACTATTGTGAAAAGAAAACTAAGATATCTGAAGAATACCGAGGACTATGGCTTATGGTATAGATGCAAAGGCAAATTTGAACTTAAGGTCTTTACTGACGTTGATTGGGCTGGAAACATTGATGGCCAAAAGAGGACAACTGGGGGAGAATTCTTTATGGGTGACAGACTTGTCACATGGATAAGCAAGAAGCAAGGATGCATCTCTCAGTCTACCGTAGAACCAGAGTATGTTGTTGCTGCTGAAAACTGCTCAACTATTGCATGGATCAAACAGTTATTGGAAGGTATGCATATGAAAATTCTTGAACCAGTAATTATCTATTGTGACAATACTAGTGCAATTAACATTTCCAAGAATCTAGTCATGCATGCTAAGAAAAAGCATATTGATATCAAGTATCATTATTTGAAAGAACAAGTTCAAGAAAAGGAGGTGATACTTGAGTATGTGCAATCAAAGGAACAATTAGCTGATATCTTCACCAAGCGACTTCTCAAGGATACATTTGAGTACTTGAGAAAGAGACTAGGGGTCAGACCCATGTCTACTGGTAAGTAAGATGACTAGAAGGCTGCATCAGTCTACATATTATTAGAATATCATTCATGTTGATGCAAGCAAAGAGATGGATTTCAAATATACATCTATACATAATAAGGTATTTATCTACTCCAAGCACCACAGTTGTTATATTGCTTATGGATTGGGAAATTCAAGGAATATATTGAATGGATAAAAATCAATGTTTGGCATTACTGTCAAATATTTGTTTGGAATTTTTCTCAAACGGAGAGATTATATCTATTATAACATTATTCAAAGGAAGAGATGTAACCAGAAAGGGAGAGTACATACAAAGGGAGAGATTGCTAAAAAGAGAGAAAAGAGACATCAAAAGAAAGGAGCAATCAAAGGGAGAGAGTTTAGCATAACAAGAGAACACATCACATCAGAAGAAGAAATATTCTACATAAATCCAGTGAAGGGATTAAAGACAAAAAGAGAGCTACAAGAATCAAAACTAAGCTATGTGAGCTTACCAAGGACCAGATATTTATATTGGTTATAGTACATAATATTGGTAGTTTGATGAAATTCAACTGTTATATTTCATATTATATTAGTGATAATATAGTGTGTTTCCATCAATGCCAAAGGGAGAGATTGATGAACTATAACTGATTGAATGTTTGAAGATGTTAAGTTGATAATCACCAAGACACAGAAAGTTAATGAAAGACATTAAATCAGTTAATGTATTGTATTGTCATTTATGTCAACTTGATATAATATGTATGGTCATGTACATACTGCTAAAGACTTCAAAGAACCAATGAATAAAAGGCTATGCTATCAGTAATGCATAAAAGTTAAGTATTCACAAAGTGACTATATACACTGACGGAGTGTACACTGACAGACAGAGTAAACCAATGAGAGAAAAGTCACAGTGTTACCTGATGAGAAAAAGCAAAGAATTCCCAATGAGAAAAGTCATAGTGTTACCAAACGTGCAAAAGCACAGTATAACCCAACTGACAGAATTACAGTGTTGCCCGACAGACGGAGATCCTGAAGACAACTGAAGTCTCACCGACGACTAACTAAAGTATTGACCGACAGAACAAAGAGTTGAGAAATGACAAAAGGCTTAGTTGTCAAGAGCTAAATATAGACTTAACTGGTACTTATCATTGTTTTAATTGACAAAATAAAGCCATAGATAAGTAAAGGATTTGAAGTTGTTTAGTCCAGTTGGCAAGAATATCTCTACGAGATAAAATAGGAGTTTTTCTTTAAATCTAATTGGTGAGAATTGTGGATCACGCCAAGATAAAGAAAGCCAAGAAATGGTGAAATTATGTCTATATAACAGACAAGCTAATTCAATGTGAAGAAGGGGATTGACAAGAGAATAGATGTTGAAGAGATTTTGAAGGAGAAGAAAGTTTTCATTCAGACCTGATCAATCAAGTTGAGGAAAGAGCTAAATTCTACAGACATCGACGAACAAAAATACAACATCACAAAGAAGAACAGTGTGGAGCAAAGGTATTGAATTGATAACATTGATCAGAAAGGTAATGCACTTACAATAGATCTAAAAATCTGCAATTCTAGTTCTATATGTGAACAGATCAATTTACTATTTCAATTTAACCTTTGAAGCATCAAGTCTCTTAACCGAGTAGGACTTAAAAGTCTTTTCTAATTGAGATACATCCCAAAGAGTATCAAAAAGTTTGATCATACAAAGTAGCATTGGATATGCCCAATACCTATTGACAGGCCAAGTGAGTGTTTGATCAAGGATGGTAGTATTAGATGCCAGATACTAAGTGACAAACTATTCATTTAAATCCTCTAACAAGGTCACACATAACAGTGTGTTTGTAACCTTTAACATGGTAGGATTTTCACTAAGCTCACTTCAGAAGAGTGAAAATTTGGGTTACCAGTCCCAGTGGTTTTTCCCTTAACAGGGTTTCCACGTTAAAAATCCATGTGTCAATGTGTTTATGAGTCATTACTTTATTGTTTTTCATTTCACATAAGTAAATCTAGATTGTTCGGTATACACTAGTTATTTACTGTATTTCAGTAAATAAAAAGACTGCTAATCGGTAAAAGTAAGAATAAAGTTTGAAAGAGTATTCCGAGCAGTAGTTATTTTTTATTAATATTTCAAGGCAATCATCTTGTAATGAAGAAGATAACTAGAGGGTTATAAATGTGGTAATAAGTTTTTGGGTTGATTTAAGGATTAATTTTTTACGCCACTGATTTACCCNTTTCCCCCCCCCCCCCCCTCTCTCAATTATTCTAACAATTGGTATTAGAGCTTGTGTGCTTAGAAGGAGGGTTTCAAGACCTAAGCTAAAGATCACAAGATGAACATATGAGATGTGCCTATGTTGAACAAAGGCAACTTTGCTTCATGGAAAAGAAGGATAAGACTCCACTTATCAGGTATTGGAAATGATGTTACTCAATACTTAGATACTGAATATGTGTTGCCCACAGGAGCACTCATAGTTGAACAAATGAGATAGAAGCATGAGCACAACTGCATGATAATGGAGCTTGCTTCCTCACTCTTCGATGTTGAATTTGAAGATGTAAAAACATGCACAACTCCAAATAAGATGTGGCATAAATTAAATATTGTACATGGTGGTGATATAAATGGTCTGAGATCCAAGGCAGAAAGCCTGAGAGGAAAGTTTGATGATCTCAGAATGAAAGATGGTGAAAAAATCACATATTAAAACACAAGAATCAAAAAGGTAGTCAATGCTATCTGAGGAGTTAGAGGTGTACTAGATGAAGAGACAATGGTAAGTAAAATTCTAAGAGCCTTACTACCTACTTATGCTATTAGAATATCTGCCATACAAGAAATGAGAGCAGTAGAAAATAGCAATGTTACTCTACATAGTTTGATTGGAAGATTGATTTCATTTGAGATGAATAACTTTGATAATAGTGTCTTACCAAACATAGATTCTGCATTCAAATCTTCTTTGAGAATAATTAAATCAAGTCATAAACACACTATGAGAAAAGATAGTGAAAGTGAAAGTGAAAGTGAAGAAGAAGATCTTGATGAAATTGAAGCACTTATGGCTAGAA
>MU225129.1:302638-319031 GCA_018584345.1 Thuja plicata | reverse complement strand
TAAGAATAGGAGAAAGTACGAACCTTCCAAAATGGAAGATCAAAGATTGCTATTTTCTGATATCTGTAGACTATTTCTAGAGATGATGGTAGTTGATACTGAACCGGAACACAGAGACGGACAAAACCCAAAAATATTTTTCCATTTCGATGTCGTCTTATGAAAAAGGTTGACCCTATACCACTTTTGCCAACTCGATCTGCTCAACTCTGAAAGTGTCCCTGTTCGCACAGTCTGAAAGAAATCCAAAAAGGGTATCTAGATCTGGCATCAAATTTATAGTTCCAAACCTATACCTACAAGAAAAATATTTGTTTGTTGTTGGGCTGGGGTTTTCCTTGGTCAAACCCCGATTTAGGAATTAACCTTGAAATCAATTAAGTATGGAAAGCTAACAAGTAGTAGAATTGAATCTAATAGTGAAGCTATTGAATAGATATGCAATTGTAATTCAAATGTAGAAAATATGTAAATATGAAAGCATGGAGCTTTAAAGACCATAAACCTTCATGATTGTATGCTTTGAATCCACCTTGGAAGGATGATGAAAGAGTCTTGAAGAGGCACCAAGGATCTTGAAGGAAGATCACACCACCATGATGGCGAGATCTAGGATTTGAATAATTAATCTTGAATGTTTGCACCTAATCCTTTCAAAGGCTTGAAATCTTGAATCCTTGATCTTCAATGGAGAACTTGAATGATTGAGAAGAAGACTTGAACACCTTGAGAACAATGGATGCTTGAGAAAAATCTTGATTAGAGCCTTTTGCACTTGGAAGACTTAGTTCGCTTGAGCGTGGTTAGAGAAATTGAGAGAAGGCTCCCTTTTATATAAAATTTGGGCACAATCTTCTAAGGAGGACTACATAGGATAATTAAATCATCATTTAAGCCTTTAGCCCTAGGAGAGGACCTATATTAAATATAATTTAGGAATCCCCGCTTCGGAGCCCGAAACTGCCGACCCGGAAGCTGGAGAGAACTTTTTGCAAAGACCGACATCCGGGAAACTGTGGGATTCTTGGTTTGGGACCCTGGGACAGGGTCGAGGTCATCCCTGTCCTAGGATAGTCCCGAGGTCAACCCTATCCTAGGTTAGGGCCAAGGTTGACCCTTTCCCTGTATCCCAAAAAGAGAGTCCTACAACCCAGAATGCAAAAATCAGTCTCGAAAGTGGTATAAGGGGAGCAGATCAAGGGGTGATTTAGAAATGTGGGGATGATGTAATGGAGGTCAAATACATCCCCTAAGGAGGGATAAATGCTCTTAACATGGAAGTGCTTCAATTTTAAGATGATACACATAGATAGTGGCTACACTCACCACATGACCAGTGACATAGAATATTTTAATACTTTTGAGTATTATTATGGTAGTACAATAAGAATGGGTAATGACACACCTTGTCTAGTTGAAGGTAAATGAACTATAATGTTGAATAACATGATAAAATGTAAAAAAATTTATTGTGTGAAAGGATTGAATTATAATCTATTGAGTGTTTCTTAGATGAATAATTCAAGTCATAGAGTAGCATTTGAAAATAAGAAGGCAAAGATCTTCAATGAATCAGGAAGGTTGATTGGTACCAGTGAGCAGACAAAAGGTAACTTATTCTATCTAAATGATATTGACACCACTTTCTTAATGGCTAGAAATGAAGACATATGGTTGTGGCGTAAAAGATTGTGCCATGTAAATTTTGACAACATGATAAAGATAAGAAAAAAGATAAATGTAAGAGGGTTACCAAGCATGTCAAAGCCAGACAATATCATGTGCAAAAATTGTCAAAAAGGTAAGCTGAAAAAGTCTACTTTCAAAAGTAAAACTCATACATCTAATGCTATTCTAGAATTAGTCCATACTGATCTATGTGGACCTGTGAGGACAAGGAGTTACTATGGTGATAGATATTTCATTCTCTTTGTTGATGATTACTCTAGAATGATGACAGTTATGTTTCTAAAAGATAAATCAGAAGCGTTCAAGATGTTTAAATGGTACAAAGCAATGGTAGAAAAACAAAGTGGATAAGGAATTGAAATGCTTAAGATCAGATAGAGGAGGGGAATTTATTTCAGATGAATTCACTAACTTTTGCAATGAGCATGGAATCAAAAGACGGGTCTATGCACCGAGAACACCACAACAAAATGGAATTTCTGAAAGAAGAAACAAATCCATTGTTGATTGTGCAAGGACACTAATGATAGAGAAAGGCATCACCCAAATCTGCTGGAGGGAAGCTGTCAGTAATGCTGTTTACACATTGAATAGAGTACAATTGAAGAAAGACACCAAGAAGAGACCCTATGAGTTATGGTATGGTTACACACCCAATGTAAGTTACTTCAAGATCTTCTGTTATCAATGTTATATATTAAAAGATGATAGAATTGGAAAGCTTGAATCCAAAAGTGATGAAGGTATCTTTCTAGGGTATTCCACCAAGAGCAAGGCTTATAAATGTTGTTAGGATTGGATAATACTGAGAGGGGGTGAATCAGTATTATAGTACTTTATTTAAATTCTTCAACTATTTATATATCAACCATAAACTTGCAGTAAAGAAAAGAACATAAGAAAATGACACAATAATCATAACACCATATTTGTTTTCGAGGAAACCTTGGCCAAGGGAAAACCCTGGTGGGGATGGTACCCACAAGCATGCACTAAAGTATAATATCCCTATAAGGAGACCTGGCCCTATTAAGAGCTGAATATTATATAGTACATTTATTTGTTAGAGGAATAACAACCATGTTAAAGGTTCACAACACCCTATTAGAGGCCAACTGAGCTTACAACTCTTACAATATATTTTAGGTTACAAAGTGTTCTTAGTCATGAACAAAACAAGCAACACTGGTGCTTAGATAGTTCCTTTATAGTTCTTCAATGATCTCTTCCATTCTTTTCTCTGCTATTCGCTCAACAACTCATCCAACTGTCCAACAAAAACTCTTACAACACAATCCCAACCTTTATCAAAAAGATATTACATATATATCTCACAACTTTACAAAGTCAGCTCTCAGTATGAATATTACAAATATTACTAAGTCGGCCTTCATTACAAAATACATTTAATATAGTAAACATTAAAAGCATAGTCGACGCTCTTGCATAGTCAATGTAGAGGTTATCAACAACCAAAATACAACTTCGATTGTCTGGAGTCCAAGCCATACTCCCTCAATCTACGCTACTGTCAAATTGCTATGTTTCGTTGTTCTGCTGCAGTCTGTTTGTCTTCAATTCTGTCTAACTCACCGTAGACTTAACCAACACAAAATCAATCTTAGGTGGAGTTCATACATACCCCATACTGTCTTCCTCTAATATTTCTTTCCCTAAATCACTGATCTCGAGCTTTGACACCCAAAACACTTATGTATCTCTGCTTCTACACTTAGTCAATTTCTGAATCAGCAAAACTATCTTTTCTGGAATCGATCTGAAACCCAGATGTGTTTCCATAAATGAAAACCAAAAACTAAAGCATATTTACACAAAATTTATTACTTGCCAACAATCTCTCCCTTTGGCATTGATCTCAACACTTGTCAAAAAAAATGAATAAGTGTTCCAACTAATCTGTCTCCTGTATAATATTTCTTTTTATTTTCTCTTTTCTTTTATTCTCTATATAATAAATTTTTTTTTTTTTCTTCTCTTCTCCCCCTTTGACAACAATGAAAAAGGTTCATATATAACAAAAGGTTTAATTCTTTCTCACCGGTTTCAAAATATCTTGAAATGAATCTTCCAAGATATTCACTTCTGCAGTCCATGTCTTGAACAAAATTTGGCTAATGTGAATTAAGCCATTCAATGCGAATGATGTGGTCTCAGCTTCTTTTAAGTCTGTGAGAAAAGATTTATCCAGTGAATCTGTTACTTTCTCCAAGTCTAAGAGATGAACCTCAATTATTGATAACTTAGGAGTGATAAAGCTTTTCAGCAAATTGAACCTTGTCAATACTCTCCCTTTCTCATTATCCAGTACACTGAGTTTAGCCAAAATCCTTGTGACTTATTTTTCTAGCTCTGTTGTGGATTGTAAAGATGTTTCACAACCATCCATCATACTATTCAGAGTTTCCCTCTCTTTGGCAATAATTTCCTCTATATTCTGAATATGCCTTATTGGATTCATGCAATAACTGAACAATGTTCTCCCATGTCTAATGCAGCTTCTTGCATTTGTCAAGCAAGTCTTCATAATGCCTAAATCCTATGTCATAGATTTGTAGACTGTTGTTATCTTCTTCTTAGAGTATGTCTTCTCTGCCTTTTCTTCTGTTATCTTTAGTAGGTTCTCATAGTGCCCATCAAATTCATCAAGTGTGATTATTAGATTCTCAATGTCATCTTTATTCTGGAAAAAAATAGGTGTTGGAAGAAATTTGTTTACTGTATCGATTTCTCTTGTGATTACTTTTTCCTTCTTGTCTCCTTTCTATTCTGATCTCTCCTTTGCTTTGTTCAAAGCAGTAAATGCCAGTTTTAATAGCTCTACTTCATTCGTGCTGTCAAAATTTACATCACTGCTTGCCAACAATGAAATGGATGATGTGTTTACCTCTTTATTTTCATCCTCTTTCTGATCTGTCTTTCTTTTCTTCTTCTTTCTTCTCTTCTTCCTTCTGTTCCTCTTCCATTTTTTGTTCCTCTTCATTCTTCTGTTCTGCCTCATCTTCCATAGAAGTATCCATATTCCCTGAAAAAGGGTCCTTCTAATCTGGAGAGGTGTCAAGAGTTAATGCTACACCAGAAACATAGAAATCTGGTGATGGGTCTTTTTCGCTCTTCTCAGATGTCTCTATTGCCTTAGATCTCTCACCCATTCCCAATTGTGTGGCCGATGTGGTCTTAGGAGGTGAGGGCTTTCTAGAAGTAGTACTCATCAGTATCTTCTCTAGTGCCTTCTGAGTTTCCTCAGTTACTTCATCATATTTCCTCGCCATGATTTTTAATAGTCTCACCTTGGTCCTTAGTAGAGGTTTAAGATCCTTGAATATTCTGTCCCTTTCTTGGGCTGATATCACAGGCAGCATGTTATCTATTTCTTGGTTTCTAATTGTATCATCTTCAATTTGTGCAACATGTTTTCTTATTTCCAATCTCCCATAAAGGTCTATGGGTATGCTTCCTTCAATCTCTAACAGTGTCTTCTTAAAATTAAGTAGTTGCTCTATCACAATGTCTTCAATTTTAAGTTTGTTTGTCTCTTCATACCTGTTATAATATCTATCAATTGTAACCAATTTTCCTTGCTCTAATTATCTTTTCTCTAGCATCTTTATGTGAGGTTTCCAAATGTGTTTTTCTGCTTTCTTTGCTTCTCCTGTTGTACTCTGCTCTTTAGGTGATGTTTGCATGCTTGATCTTGTTACTCTAGAAGTGACATTTTTAGCTTCAGTTGTTTGTTGTTGAGGAGGAGGTGGACTATCTACCATGGTTACCTCAGGAGTACGAGGGGTTGTATTACTTCCACTTGCAGGTCCAAGTGACCTTTATTTCATCTTCTTTTTGACTTCTTTAAGTTCCTCTTCTGTCAATCCTTCTTTAACTCCACAATCATGTACAATATCTTCTATCTTTCTCTTTCTCGGACCTCTAGTCTGTTCTTCTCTCACTTTCGTTGACTTTTCTTCATAAGTTCCCCATCTTTCCTCTATTGTGTCAATCTTTGATGCAAGGACATGTTCTACTTGCATGGCAAGCACTTCAGAACTCACTTCATAACCCATGGGGTAACACCATTTCTTCCTGGGTATGACTGATTCAAAGCACACAATCAGTTTCAACCATGAAATAGATTGTATCTTTGTATTTCTCAACAATGTCTTCATGTATTTTGTATCTTGTCTTCATTTGTCTCTATAGTATCTTGACCATACCAAATAATTCACCATCAACCCAAGTAGCATTATGTCTTTTGTAGCTCGGTGAAATCAATATGCTAGTGGGTACTCCAGACTTCCAACCACTAGGATGTAAACCAGGAAACTTGTGCTCAATATGAATGAACATATGCATCAACAATGAACCAAATCTAATGGTTTTCGATTTGTCCTTCTTCACAAGCTTCACATTCTCAAGGAATTATTGTGCCAGAACTTCGTATAGATTATACTGTACATTTTATTTCACCATTCTCTATGCCATCATGATGACTCCAACAGATACTGAATTAGGTCTGCTACTGTAGTATAACTTGTACCCAAGTATCATCGCAATCAATCTTACATCTTGCTTAAAGATGTCATTTACTATCATTGCCCGTCTGTCCCATTTGGAATGAGTTANATGATGACTCCAACAGATACTGAATTAGGTCTGCTACTGTAGTATAACTTGTACCCAAGTATCATCGCAATCAATCTTACATCTTGCTTAAAGATGTCATTTACTGTCATTGCCCGTCTGTCCCATTTGGAATGAGTTAGGGCTTCAACTTCTTTCTTTACATGTTTCTCTGCAATAGGAAAGACTCCGGTGTTGTCCAATCTAGTGATTTCATGGATTAGGTCACTACAAATCTTCATAGGTTGATCACCAACCAAGATAAACTGATCATGAACCCTATTTAACAGTATTTTGAACCATTCATCTTCATCGAATTTGCATAAATCCAATATTTTCATTATGCTCAATTGATTGATATGTTTGTATTCTTCTCTCATGACTCCATTGTCATTCATATACTCCATCTTAGTTGATATATCATCAATTCCCAATATGTCATACTTACAATGTATGTAAGCCCTAATATCTTCTACATGTAACATGCCATTCGGGGTTTGGGAAAATGCTCCCTCTAGATCCTCTTCGCATGATTTGAATGGATGTTTCTTAAAATTACACCTAGGTCTATCTGTAACATCAAAAATAATAGGTGCATCCATGGCTAGATGATGTAAAATACCTTTCTCTCGTTGAATTTCGAGTTTATCATTCAATCAATCACATATGTCAATGTAGAATAATAGACCTTCTCTACTCTCTGATTTCCTTAGCTCGCTCTTTGTCAAATGGTAAAGAGATAAGTCATTAAGTGGTGCTTTATACAAGTTAAGTTATGATATTCACTTTCACTTAAAACTATCCAGTCAGTTGTTAGATCTCACAAACAAAATATGTGTGTCAGTTGATGTTGTACTCGTAGATGTGTACTTCATGATGTCGGCCAAGCTTATACCCAAGCTCACACGAGATCAATCCATGAATTTCGGGGCAGGATATATTTTGTTGTTTGTATCCAATGCTCCTCCTAAGGCCATGATCAGCCAATTAGGTCAATTCTATCTTGCTAGCATCAGTCAAAGATCCAGTAGCCTCTACCGACTCGCCCTGAACTAATGTCTCACTAGTTTCTTTGATCTTCCATATCTTACCACTGTTTCTATATTCTTCCTTCTTGAAAAAAATTTCAAAATCACTCTTCACATTTGCAACACTTTTACCAATATCATTTCCGTTCTTCTATGAATTCATAGGAGGTCGTACTCTTCTATTGTCTGATCCATTATACCTCTAAAAATTTTCTATATGTCCTGGATTATTGCATTTGTAACATATAGGAGGTCTTCTTTCTTGATTGACTTGCAGCTTACAGTATTTCGCAATGTGTCCAATGTTATTACATTTGTAGCATGTAGGTTTCACTATAGGTTCTCTTCCATTGTCTTTTCTATATCCTGATTGATTAGGTTTTTTGCATTATTCTTTCTTGTGCCCATATCCATTACATTTAAAACAATAACCAGAAAAATTTCTAAAAGGGGCATTACCTCTGCAGTCTCTCTTCATGTGTCCAAATCTGTTGCGACCAAAGCATCTACCTCTGAAGGGCCTGATATGTTCTTTAGGTTCTTCAATAGAAGGTTTCTCAACATCAATCTTCTCATTTTATTTCTCTTCTTGATTCTTTGAACATTTAGCTTCATTGAATTCAATACCAGTCATATCACCCTTAGGTTTCTGTTTGTCTCTTTGTTCATCAATCAAATCACTATTGGTGTGAAGTTTCTCAATGTGATTCTTTGCTTCAACAAGTTCACCTTTTATAATCTGATTGTATTTCTCCATTTCTAGATACTTGTTCTTGTAGTTTTCATCCTCATTCTTCATTTGATCTAATGCACTATTTAAAGCTTCTTCAACTTTATTCTTTGCTTCCTTTTGTACCTATATTTATTTAGCCATAGTCTCATTTTTAAGTTTCAAAGTCTCATTCTCTTCTTTTAGTTGCTTCACTTTATCTGAACTATCTTCATCTAAATCCTTTTTTATCTGAACCATAAGATCTTGTCTTTGATTTTTGGAAAGATCAACTTGATCTTTGAGTTTCTTTATGAATTTCTCAGCTCTACGCATGTTAAATTTCAATTATCCATTCTCTGCTTTTGCTTTATCAAGGTCTTCAAGTGTAGCATCAAAGTTCTCTAGCAAACTATCCAAATCTAGTCTAATCTCCCTCAGGTTGTTAGACTTTCTCTCCAAGGGCCATAAGCTATGATACCAATTTCTAGGATTGGATAATACTGAGAGGCGGGGTGAATCAGTATTATAGTACTTTATTTAAATACTTCAATCATTTATATATCAACCATAAACTTGAAGTAAAGAAAAGAACATAAGCAAATGACACAATACTCATAACACCATATTTTTTTTCGAGGAAACCCTGGTGGGAATGGTACCCACAAGCATGCACTAAAGTATAATTTCCCTGTAAGGAGACCTAGCCCTGTTAGGAGCTGAATATTACATAGTACATTTCCTTCTTAGAGGAATAAAAACCCTGTTAAAGGTTCACAACACCTTATTAGGGGCCAACTAAGTTTACAGCTCTTACAATATATTTCAGGTTACAAGGTGTTCTCAGTCATGAACAAAACAAGCAACACTGGTGCTTAGATAGTTCCTTTATAGTTCTTCAATGATCTCTGTCATTCTCTGCTATGCTATTCACTCAACAACTCATCCAACTATCCAAGAAAAAATCTTACAACACAATCCCAACCTTTATCAAAAAGACCTTACATATATATCTCACAAATTTACAAAGTCAGCTCTCAGTATGAATATTACAAATATTACTAAGTCGACCTTCAATACAAAATACATTTAACATAGTAAACATTAAATCATAGTCGGAGCTCTTGAATAGTCAATGTGGAGGTTATCAACAACCAAAATACAACTTTGATTGTCTGGAGTCCAAGCCATACTCCCTCAATCTAAGCTACTGTCAAACTGCTTTGTTTCGTTGTTCTGTTGTTGTTTGTCTGTCTTCAATTCTGTCTAACTCACCGTATACTTAACCAAAACAAAATTGATCTTAGATGGAAGTCATACATACCCCATACTATCTTCCTCTAAGCTCACTTTCCCTAAATCATTGATCTCGATCTTTGACACCCAAAATACTTATGTATCTCTGCTTCTACACTTAGTCGATTTCTGAATCACCAAAACTTATCTTTTCTGGAATTGGTCTAAAACCTAGCTGTGTTGCCATAAATGACAACCAAAAATTAAATCACATTGACACAAAATTGATTACTTGCCAACAAATGTCTCAATAAAGCCTCTAACAAAATTGTTGAAAGTGCAAATATAAAGATAGATGAATTTGCAAAGAAGAATGAAAAGGAAAGCACAAAATAACCAAAGGACTACAGTACGTATGTTTACAATGAATAACCTGACACTCTACCCAAACAATAATGTATAGCTCCTGAGCAACAGAATATTGCACCCAAGCATCAGGCTGCGAATACTGAAAATCAAGATATTGCTCAAGATGATGTACCAAGCGATGGAGATCAGAATGAAGGACAAAATGATGATCAAGATGATAGACAAAGAATTGAACCTATACTTTCCAGGTATGTCAGAAGGAACCATCCACAGAACCAGATCATTGGAGACAAGAAGGTTGGTATGAGAACCAGAAGTAAGTCTCTAAACACAAAATGTCTAATTTGTGATTTTGAGCCCAAATCTGTCAATGTTGCACTAGATAATGAAGAATGGATTAGTGCTATGAATGAAGAGATTGAGAAGATTGAGAAAAACAAGACATGGACACTTGTACCAAGACCAGATAACAAGAATGTCATCAATACCAAATGCATATTCAGAAATAAGCTGAATGAGAATGGAGAAGTCACCAGAAACAAAGCAAGACTAGTATGCAACGGGTATGCACAAGAAGAAGGGATTGACTATGGAGAAACCTTTGTACCCATTTCTTGACTAGAAGGAGTAAGAATATTACTTGCTTATGCTACATTTAAGGGATTCAAGGTATACCAGATGGATGTCAAGTCTGCATTCCTAAATGGAATACTTGAGGAAGAGGTATACATTGAGCAACCAGTAGAGTTTGTTGATCCAGACAAGAGGGACATGGTATGTAGACTACACAAAGTCTTGTATGGATTGAAACAAGCACCAAGAGAATGCTATGAAATAATTCATTCCTATCTCATAAGTATTGGATTTTTAAGAACTAGTGAAAATAGTAATCTTTATTTGAAGGAAGATATTGATGCTAACATTTTGATTGCTAAAATATTTGTTGATGACATCATATTTGGAGGCAATGATATGCTATGAAAATCATTTGAAAATGAAATGTGTAAAGAGTTTGACATGTCTATGTTTGGATAGATCAAGTTCTTTCTTGGTCTACAGATCATGCAGCAAGATGAAGGCATTTTCATTACATAATCTAAATACATCAAGGAAGTGCTGAAAATATTCAAGATGGAATATTCCAAGCCAGTTGGAACACTGATGACAACTGGATGTAAGCTCAAAAAGGAGGACAAGTCACCTGAGATAAATTAGACTTTGTATAGATCAATTATTGACAAACTCATGTATGTTGTACATACTAGACAAGATATTGCACATGCAATAGGAATAGTTGCAAGATTTTCTGCTAATCCCAGGGAATCACATATGACAGTTGTGAAAAGAATCCTAAGATATCTAAAGAATACCGAGGACTATGGCTTATGGTATAGAAGAGAAGGCAAATTTGAACTTAATGTCTTTACAGATGCTGATTGGGCTAGAAACATTGATGACCAAAAAAGAACAACTAGAGGAGCATTCTTTATGGGTGACAGACTTGTCAAATGAATAAGCAAGAAGCAAGGATGCATCTCTTAGTGTACTGCAGAAGCAGAGTATGTTTTTGTTGTTGCAAACTGCTCAAATATTGCATGGATCAAACATTTACTAGAAGGTATGCATATGAAAACTCTTGAGCCAGTAATTATCTATTGTAGCAATACCAGTGCAATTAACATTTCCAAGAATCTAGTCATGCATGCTAAGACAAAGCATATTTCTATCAAGTATCATTATTTGAGAGAAAAAGTTCAATAAAAGGAGGTGATACTTGAGTATGTGCAATCAAAGGAACAATTAGCTGATATCTTCACCAAGCCACTACCCAAGGATACATTTGAGTACTTGATAAAGAGACTAGGGGTCAGACCCATGTCTATTGGTCAGTAAGATGACTAGAAGGCTGCATCAGCCTACATTTTATAAGAATATCACTCATGTTGATGCAAGCAAAGAGATGGACTTCAAAGATACATCTGTACACAGCAAGGTATTTATCGACTCCAAGCACTAGAGTTGTTATATTGCTTATGGATTGGGAAATTCAATGAATATATTGAATGGATAGAAAGGAATGTTTGGCATTATTGTCAAATATTTGTTTGGCATTTTTTGTCAAAGGGAGAGATTATATCCATTATCACATTATCCAAAGGGAGAGATGTAACCAGAAAGGGAGAGTACATACAAAGGGAGAGATTGCTGACAAGAGAGAAAAGAGACATCAAAAGAAAGGAACAGTCAAAGAGAGAGAGTTTGACACAAGAAGAGAACACATCGCATCAATAGAAGAAAGATTCTAAATCTATCCAGTGAAAGGATTGAAGATAGAAAGAGAGCTGTAAGAATCAAAACTAAGCCATGTGAGCTTATCGAGGACCATATATTTGTATCAGTTATAGTACATAAGATTGATAGTTTAATGAAATTCAACTATTATATTTCATATTGTATTAGTGATAACATAGTGTGATAATGTAGTGTGTTGCCATCAATACCAAAGGGAGAGATTGATGAACTATAACTGATTGAATGTTTGAAGATGTTAAGTTGATGATCACCAAGACACAGAAATTTAATACAAGACATTAAATTAGTTAATGTATTGCATTGTCATTGATGTTAACTTGATATAATATGTATGGTCATGTACATACTACTAAAGAATTCAAAGAACCAATGAATCAAAGGCTATGCTATCAGTAATGCATAAAAGTTAAGTATTCATCAAGTGACTATATACACCAATGGAGTGCACAGCGATGGACAAAGTAAACCAACGAGAGAAAAGTCACAGTGTTACCCGACGTGCAAAAGCATAGCATTCCCGATGAGCAAAATCATAGTGCTACCCGATGAGCAAAAGCATAGTGTAACTCGATAGACAAAATTACAGTGTTGCCTGATGGACAGAGATCCTAAAGACAACTGAAGTCTCACCGACGGAACAGTCAGTTGTCACTGACGACTAACTGAAGTATTGACCGATAGAACAAAGAGTTCAGAAACAACAAAAGGCTTAGCTATCAAGAGCTAAATATAGAATTAACTGGTACTTATAATTGTTTTAATAGACAAAATAAATCCATAGATAAGTAAAGGATTTAAAGTTGTTTAGTCCAATTGGCAAGAAGATCTCTACGAGATAAAACATGAGTTTTTCTTTAAATCTAATTGGAGAGAATTGTGGATCACGCCAAGATCAAGAAAGCCAATAAAGGTTGAAATCATGTCTATATAAGAGACAAGCTAATTCAATTTGAAGAAGGGGAGTGACAAGAGAATAAATGCTCAAGAGATTCTAAAGGAGAAGAAATTCTTCATTTAGGCCTGATCAATCAAGCTGAGGAAAGAGCTAAATTCTGCAGACACCGACGAACAGTGGTACAATATCACAAAACAAAATAGTGTGGATCAAAGGTATTTAATTAATAACATCAATTAGAAAGGTAATGCACTTACAATAGATCTGAAAATTTGCAATTCTAGTTGTATATGTGAATAGATCAATTTACTGTTTCAATTTAACCATTGAAGCATCAAGTCTCTTAACCAAGCAGGACTTAAAAGTCTTTTCTAATTGAGATACATCCCAAGGAGTATCAAAAAGTTTGATCATACAAAGTAGCATTGGATATGCCCGATACCTATTGACAGGCCAAGTGAGTGTTTGATCAAGGATGGTAGCATTAGATGCAAGATACTAAGTGAAAAACTATTCATTTAAATCCTCTAAGAAGGTCACACCTAACAGTGTGTTTGTAACCTTTAACAAGGTTGGCTCTTCACCGAGCTCACTTCAGAAGAGTGAAATTTTGGGTTACCAGTCCCAATGGTTTTTCCCTTAACAGGGTTTCCACGTTAAAAATCCATGTGTCAATGTGTTTATGATTCATTACTTTATTGTTTTGCATTTCACATAAGTAAATTTAGATTGATCGGTATACACTAGTTATTTACTTTATTTCAGTAAATAGAAAGACTGCTAATCCGTAAAAGTAAGAATAAGGTTTGAAAGAGTAATCCGAGCAGTAGTTATTGTTATTAATATTTCAAGGCAATCATCTTGTAAGAAAGGAGATAACTAGAGGCTTATAAATGTGGTAATGATTTTTTGGGTTGATTTAAGGATTTATTTTTTAGGCCATTGATTCNCCCCCCCCCCCCCCTCTCAGTTATTCTAACATTTTATCCCAAAGATTTTAAAGTAACTAACATTAGGTTTATGATCATACCAGATTTCATAAGGTGTTTTGATGGTACCTTTCTTCATTTGTACTCAGTTCAATGTATAAAAAATAGTACTCACAGCTTCCCTCCGGAAGTTCTGTGAAATTCCTTTTTCAATCATCAGTGTCCTAGCACAATCAATAATGGATCTATTTCTTCTCTCAGAAATTACATTCTATTGTGGTTTCCTTGGTGCTGACAATTGTCTCTTGATTCCATTCTCATTATAAAACAATGTAAACTCATTAGAAGTAAACTCGCCTCCTCTGTCAAATCTCAGATATTTCAAATATCTTCCAGTTTCTTTTTCAACTCGGGCCTTATAACACTTAAACATTTGAAATGCATGAGATTTTTCTTTTAATAACATTACACACATCATTCTTGAATAATCATCCACAAATAAAATAAAATATGTGTCTGCATAATAAATTTGACTTCTCATCAGTCCACATAAATCAATATGAACTAAATCCAAAATACCTTGTGTAACATAAGTCTTGCTTGAAAAACTATATTTATTCATCTTACCCATCTAACATTCTTTGCACATAGAATTCTCTATTTTTTCAAGTCTTGTTATACCTCTTACTCTATTCTTCTTACTCACTTTGATTAAGTTGTCAAAATTAACATGACAAAGCCTTTTATGCCATAACCAAACATCTTCAACTTTAGAAAATAGGAATCTCTTCATAGAAGTATCAAGATTAAATAGATTACCTTTAGATTTTTCTCCAGTAACAA
The DNA here is from genome assembly GCA_018584345.1 of Thuja plicata. Taxonomy (NCBI): domain Eukaryota; kingdom Viridiplantae; phylum Streptophyta; class Pinopsida; order Cupressales; family Cupressaceae; genus Thuja; species Thuja plicata. Next base: position 304,388 of record MU225129.1, on the reverse strand, counting down.
TTATATTTCTCTTCTCATCAAATACATTCACTCTTCCATATTGAAATTCCAATCGGTGACCTGTAATGTTTAGCTGTACAACACTCAACAGATTATATTTTAATCCTTCAACCCAATAAACATCATCACATCTTGTATTATTAAGTAGAATTATAAATCATTTTCCTTTCACATGATATGGAGCATCATTACCAAATCTAACATGACCTCCATCATGCTTTTCCAAGGAATTAAACTTAAGTGTGTCACCAGTCATGTGTTGTGAACAACCACTATCTATAATCCATGTTTCATTCTTAATTACTTGTGATATTAGGGCTCTAGGTTCTTCTTCATCAGAACCATCTTTTATAGAAACATAAACAACTTCTTTTTCCTCATTGCTCTAAATAGAATCATCATCACTTTGTCCTTCATCAGCAATATAACAAGATTTATTACCTTTTTTTGTAGTCTCTGTATCTCCTGAATCTATTTTCTCTCTTCTCCTTATCTTTATTTTCCTCCTTATCATTCTCTGGATAATTAGATGCAAAGTGACCAATTTTATTATAATTAAAATATTTCAAGGGTAACTTACCTCGGTATTTTCCTTTGCCTCTTTGTAGACTTCTAGCCAACAAGGCTTCAAATTCTCTTTCATTCTCATTACATTCAATAAATAGCTCTTCAAGTCCTTCAATGCAACTATATAATTTCTCATTGGCACTGCTCAAATAACCATCTCTAGCAGCAACTTCCCTAGCCTTTCCAATCTATAAAGTAGACTCAAATATAGATTCAATATTATAAATAGCAGGCACACTATTGTCAAAATTATTTAACTCAAATGCAGTTAACTTACCAATAGTTGCATCTAATGAAACATTCACCTAGGGTATAGATCTCAGCTCTTGTATAGTAGATACACTAATAGCATAACTCGGTAGCAGAGTTCTCAACATTTTTCTTCTAACATCATCCTTTGTTATGATACCACCAGCTCCTCTGATAGAATTAACAATCTCCTTAAGTCTTGTACTATATTGTATTATGTTCTCTTCTTCCTTCATCCTCATAGAGTCAAATTTTCCTCTCAAGCTTTCTGAAGGGTACCTGTTGAAAATGGGTACCTGTTGAAAATGACACATACACTCAATAGGTCATTGCATTAGCTCAAATGGTTAGTCAAAACGTTAGAAACCACTAATATCGACCTATTTCCTGCTAACTAGGAGGAGTGTAATTAATAACATATCAGCCCTCAGAATATGCTACAAATCAGTGACGAATACAACCTAGCATGAAGGATTTTTATTTAAAAACAAGCTAAAAGACATGAAAAACAAGTATTCTAACTTTAAAACATGAAATAAAAACAATAAACTAGCATGCTAAAATGGATGAACTGTAAGTCTAGAGTGAATCTAACAGCATAACAATGTAATTTTGATCTAAGGTGAAGGCTTATTTGCTCTCAAAATAGGATTCTATTTATAGAAGAATGGGAGAGAGAGAGGGGGGGGACAATGTTCATTTATGAACAAGGAGGCTCATAAATGAATATGTAAGAGTCATTAATGCCCAAGGAATTAATAAGGCATGGGAGAGACATGGGCTTAAGGCATCTTTATTAATGAAGGTCTTAAAGAGGGAAGGGAGGATGTAAGAGAATATGGACTTTAAGAAAGTTCAGCTTGAGAAAGTGGACTTTCTCAAGTGGGTGGAGTTGCTAAGTATTCCTTAATGGAATGTGACAACATTAGGAGGT
>MU225129.1:243145-254764 GCA_018584345.1 Thuja plicata | reverse complement strand
CCCGCCATATTTTTCATAACAAATATATCCCAATCAAAAAAAGAAATATATATTCTTGAAGAGGAATCTCTCTTCTAGTGCACCATATGTTTTTCAAATTTTTTTAATATGTTTTACTATTTTTTTTTCTTTCTCCGAATCAACATCTCCTTGACTGTTAAAATACCTACTTGCAATATTTTTTAATTATCAAAGACTATGTATAATTAAAAAACTATAAAATCTATAAGAGATATTCTTGACTTTGATCTCTACAAAAGGGTATTTTTGTATTTTTAAAAAAATATCATTAAAAAGTCTTAGAGTTATTGAAATGTCACTTTTCTGCAATAATTTTATTTCTACGGTAATTGGCCTCAAAGTGGTATAAAACATGCATTTAATAGACATTTCCAATTGGAAAAGTTAAAAACCTTATCTAACTTAACTATAATGAATCTAGCTAGACCATATCTTTGGCCAAAATTAATTTTTAGTTAGAAATACTAAAATTCAGCTGTGCTGATAAGTTGTCCTAAAAGGTGACAGATTATTGTGCTTTTACCCCCATCTCTATCCAAAATCGAGCTTTCAGTGGACAATCTAGTCCATAATCAACATGAGCCTCCACATGTGTTATGGTCTTGCCCTCATTTCTAGACACATCCTCTTCTATAATATCCACACCGAATTATTCTTCATCCGCTTCTTCCTCATCTTCGTATCTCACCAGCCCCTCCTCCTTCAATTACTTTTACAACCAACAAACTCTTTCCTCTGACACCATCTCCAACATCTTCAAGAAAAAAACACTAGGTTTGACCACCATCGTCCTTATGGGAAGGAGAGAGGACTCTAGAGAGTGAATCAATGGGCATTTGACTACCTCCTTTCCCCAATGCTTGAACACATAATAGTCCTTTGGAAGGGAAACCCCCATTTCTGGGTCGACATTCTTCAAAGCACCATCTAGCTTACCTAAACAACAACTTCAAATTAGTTTATTAGTACACATCAACTTTTTCATGGCCTTCATTTCCCCAACATCCAACATTGTGGCTAGGAACATGGTCGAGGCATCTGTGTTTACCTTATGCAAGTGATCAGACTTCAAAAAATCATCTCCTAAAACTACCTTTACTATGTGTATTATGCGGTCGTGGTTAGTCTTAAAAATGCACTTTAGCCTCTTATCGAACACCTCCCCTAAAAATGATATTTGGTGTTTCTTGCCTACTAGTCATGAAAGTGTATCCATCACTATCTTCATCCTCTCACTACCAAATTCCAAGAAGTGATTCACTTCTTGCCATCAAAGATCCAAAAAAGTACTTTTTAAAATCATAAATATTACATCACATTGTTTTCATTTATATTGTCAAAGATAATAGTGGTCAAGAGTTTGTTGTTTCACAACTGTAAAGGACGCATCACATTTATGGAAGAGTACGTCACAAATTTATGAGGAACTTAGTGTGGTTTGTACAATTATTTTCTAAAAATCTACTCTAGACATGATTTCATATCCAAAACCTACATCTAAATTTAAAAATGTGAGTTGTTTAATGCTTGATTGTTAAAGCTTGAACATAGAAGATGTCATGATATTGCTATCAGGATTCAATTGCGTAGTTTTTTTAGTCTAACTCATTGACCCATGTTTTATGAGTAGTGGTTCACAAGAACCCATCGCGCTCAACTACGAAGTTTCCTCATTCTGGGTTTAACCATGGAGGAAACTTCGTAGTTAAGTGCACTCAAGTTGGAGTAGTACTGGGATGGGTGACCTCCCAAGAAGTGTCGGTGCTTCACCTCTGTGAGCATCACCTAGATGCAATGAGTGCTAAGTTTTCCATTCATTCTCATGAGAGATGGGTTCTTGTGAACCACTACTCATGAAACATGGGTCAATGAGCTTGACTCAAAAAACTACACATTTGAATCCTTATAGCAATATCACAATTTGACTTGTTGTGGAAAAATATCTCCTACATATCAATAGAAGATGTCTACAAGCTAGTCTTTGTTTATTGGTGGATTTTCGCTCTATTATTCGCCTTTGATCATAGTTAGCACGGTGGTGTGAATCTTCTTTTTGCAAGATGGTGAATCCCTCTCGTTTCTATTGGTTGTAATTATTTCGTATATGAGACTCCTCCATTTATAATTATCTCATATGTAGAACTCCTCCATTAGACTCTTTTGTACTCGGCGTTATATTAATAATATACATTTAATGAAACTAGTCACTTTTATTTTTTTATTTTTTTTTAAGAAAAATAGAAATTGTCTCTTGGATAACTATATAAATTAATAAAATTGTAGTAAAACATATACTCAACAAGGTTTAATTGTATAATACTAAAATACTGCAATATAGATATGTGAATTCTGACAATATATGTATAACACAAAAAATAGTTCAAAAATTCTTTTAATTTTTTAAGTACCTCTACCTTTAAAAAGATGTCTTCTAATAAATGGTAGTAGAAAGTTTAAAAAGTAATGTTGCTCATAATGCAGTAAGAAAAAAAAATATCATAAACAATAAAATTACTCACCTGCAAAGAGTTTCCATTCCAGAAAGGGGCAGCCATGAAAAACACTGCTAAAAACACCATGGGAACAGACGCCAAAGCCAGGTTTTGCATTGTTCTTGAAGACCCATTTTCAGAATTTTCTGGTTCATATTTCCTCACAATTGGCATGACCAGAAAGGTCACTGCAGATGGAACTATGGCCGCTACCAACAAATAGGAAGACCCATCTGAATCTGGAAACAATGCCTTCCATACTATAGAAAGAATGGCGCTGCTTAGACCGAAGCATCCCTTTATCAAACCCACCACCAGTCCTCTGTTATCTGGAAAATTACTTACAGAGATCACCATTGAGACTGTGTTGAAGTATAAGCATCCATTCATGGCAATTAGGGTAAATAAACCCATCACCCACAATGAAGGGAGTGCTAGTCTCCCAGATACAAACAGCCATAAGACCAAGTAGCCTGCCAAATTGTGGAGGGCCCCAATGAACAGAACAATCCAAGAAGGGAGGCTCTGGTTTAACAGACCTGCTATTATGCCCCCAAATATCCCTAAGCTGCTGTAGACAGAAATTGTATCCAGCTGCTGTTGGTTGTAACCAAATCTGGTCTTGATGGCCTGAGAATATATGCTGAAGCCAGATGATGCTCCAGCACAGCATTCTATCCACATGCAGGCCACCAAAACCATCCATCTGTTCTGAACTGAATCATACCCCATTCAAACCCTGTTCTTGGAAACTCAGAGAGTAATATTGAGGAAAATCCTTTTCTGTAGCTTCTATATGCTTTGTTCAATTGAAAAAACAAGGAGGACAATACTTTTGTTAGAAGAAAGGTACCTTCAACGTTTATACGAAGATTTTTAGGGGAAATTAGGTCCCCTGCATCAATGCTCTCAGAATCAAATGTAGGCTTACATCAAGCAATTTGTTGGTGCCTTTCAGTCATTTGTTGTTTCGATTCTTCCAAAAAAGTCTTCACAGCCCAAAGTAATTGGTACTCGTAATGTGACCTTAATGCTATGAGAACATGCTCTTCCAATCAGAATTGGCTTGTTTTTCTGTAATGGGGTCTACTGTGACAACAACATATTTCCTACTTTATTAATTCAAACCACACATGTACCTGCCATGACCAACAAAGTTCTCTTTTGAGTTTGACACCAAAATTTGAAGTTACAATAAATCCAAAATATGGAGGGAGTTACAAGATATCAGAGATCTTTCTTCCTCTTCTGCTACTGTTCTGGCAGTTTGAGGGTTTCTTTTATATGTTTTTTTTATGAATAGTTGTTGCGTGATTCTTGGTTAAGTGATTTTTTATTTCAGAACCCATTTTCTGTGAATTCTATACTTTTATATTATTATTAATAGAAAAAGCCTCTATTCAAAAAAACAAAAATTATGAAAGAAGTTACAAGATATCCAAATTATAGAGGGAGTTGCAAGAAATCCATCACAGAGAGGATCTTCTTCTCTTCTCAAACCACATCATTGCTTGCCATGATTTGCCAATTCTGTAGAACCCATATGAATTGGTTATAACTCTATTTGAACCAGGCATGGGGTCTATTGAATTGGGTGTTCTTAGAACAGAATCAACAGATTGATTTAATATGAGAATTAGCAGTTTCTATAGAGTAATATATGCAGTCGATCTTGTGTTTCTTACAGTATTTAAAGGAGTCTGGATTTGTCAAACATGAAATGTCTGTCAAATTAACAAGACATGGCCTTCCAGCCATGGTCATTCAGAATTTTTCAGATGGAAGGACAAAATGTGGCATACAAGGAAAGATATGCGTGGAACATATTTATTAAAAAGGCTTAGAAACTTTTAGCTAATACATTTTTTCGGCAGGTGAAAAGCAAAATTCCAGAACGGCGCTAGCATCCTCCTTGCCTGCGCTAAAAAGGGGAGGTTTTCAAATGGAATATGTACCCCCATCCAATTTTCTCGGGAAGGCAGGAGTAAAGGATGAGGAGGAACGCAGAGAATGGTGCGAACACGAGACAATTGGCGGCGATGAGAAGACAGATAAATTAGGTTTACTTGAAGCCCTAATTGAGTTCCGTACGAAAACTTGTTATTTTCATAACATAACTCCGAATTCATCTTTGAGAATTAGGGTAAGAGTATTACTCTCTATATTCTAATAGTTGTATGTCATACATACCTAACCTCTCAACTAAAGAAATTTAAAAAAATAACTAAAAGTTCATCAATAAATTAGTTATCAATTTGTATTTCAATAGATATTTTTGAATGACTACCTCGACATTATTTTAGTGACTATTAGAACATTTGTGCATAAGTATAGGCAATTTTCGAACGAGTACTCCAACATTTATGCATAAGTGTTGGCAATTTTTGAAGTGGTTGTAGTGCACAATTATTGAGGCATCTTTAGTTAGATATTGGGCGACACTTTGAAATGACCACTTTTTGACCCTTGTGCACATAATAAATCCCCCAGCGTGCATCGTACTACCCAAAAGCCAGAACAATAGCTTTAAGTAGTTAAGTATCATATGAAGACAACCAAAAAAATTGTCGAAATCTCTTTTGTCGTTTAAGATTTGTGGGTGTGTGAAGTAGCTATAAAAGCTACTAATATACTTCCCCTATATGGGGTAAGCTTTAAACCTCAAATTTTAAGATTTATGAAAATGGGTAATAACTAAATACATTGCATAGTGATTATACTACAACCTTTGGTTCTCAAACCTTAATTTTATGATTTTTAAACATGGGTATTATGTTAATCGAGATTGGGAGAGAAAGGGGTGGTTTTGTAATAAGGGTTCATTATTTGTTTATTTTGTCGGTACATTTGGGTCTTCATGGTAGCAAGTGATCATGATAGTGTTAGGAATAACAGTCCACAAGATAAATGAGAGGGGGAGGTGAATCATTTATGATATAGATTATTAAAATTTAAACTTTATGAGCCAAATCTGCAAATGTAAATGATAAAACAGTAAATGCCAACACCATAACACAATATTTGTTGTCGAGGAAACCCTGTTAAAGGTAAAACCCCAGTGGGAATTAACACCCACAAATAATGTACTGAGAGTATAGTATCCCTGTTACAACATTACAGTACATAGTCCTTGTTAGGAGACAAACCTTGTTAGGAGTCAAAAGAAATAGTAGGCTCACTGCCAAGGCACACTGCCCAAAGACAGTTAAAGCCACTCTCAAGGATTCACAATCCGAACAAGTGTATAAAGCAAATACACAATCTAGTGAACTGCCTGATAGCAACTATCTTTGCTTGGTCAGTTCCAATGAAGTACTCTTCTCATAAACTCTACTCTACATCCAGCAGCCAAACAAGCCTCGCAACTTTCACTTCTTCTTCTTTTAATCTCTATCACATCTTTTCAAAAGAAAATATCACTCATATATACCCTATTACAATAATTCATTAGGTTGGCCAATTAAGCTTTCCTAATACATAAATAATTAATTAGGTCTGTCAATTAAGGCTTTCCAATAGACAAATAATTATTTAACCCTTTGCTAAGATACACACAGTACCTATAACAAGTAAACATCATTTACAATCCATCAATTATGCTTCCAGATCCGCAATCTATGCTCACAATTCATTTTACACGCTACATGTATGAAGTTGGCCAGCAATTACGTCTTCTTCAGAATACACGCCACAGCTGACGTCACCAGTAACCAAACAACAATCGAACTCGACCCATTATTCCAACATATGTCGTCTGTCCACCAGTAAGCTTGCATCATCTAAAATATTTTCGCCAAAAAGATATACCGGAAACACAGAGACCTACTCTGTCCAGAATCACAGTTACAGTCCAAAATCTAGTCTTCACCAAATCAACTGTAACATCTGAAATATGCAATATAAAGCCAAGCAACATTAGGAATAAGGTCAACATACATCCTTCTACATAAATCCAACTTCGATCGTTCTGAATTATCCGTATAGTGTCTGTACACTTCTTCCCGTCAAGTAACTAATATGTCCTCTCCACAGAAATATATGTTGACATCAGTAACAAAACATGAATATCAACAGCATGATTAGTAACCAAAACTGATATCATGCAACAATCCCCCCATTTGGCATTGATGGCAACATATGGGAAAATCCATATGCATCAACCCAAAAGTACTCTCTCTCTCTCTCTCAATACAATCTTCTCAATATCCTCAACACAAATCTCTCAAAACAATAGGGATTTTCACATATATTCCTTCCCCCTTTGGCAGCAATGGCAAAGGGTGCCATAATTCTTCTGTAGTCTTCTGTAAGGTGTAGTTTTTTCAAATCTTCATATCCATCAAATAGGTGCAAGATCACCCAAATGTACTCCATAGTATTCTCCTGCGATCACTCCCCCTAAGGAGTAGATCCATACATCAAGTCCAGAGAATGATATAGCTTTGAGATCCATTTGACTGATGTACATCTACATCATTTAATTACCACTAGGAGGGGCCACCACCCCAAACATGCCTCTGAGATATTCAAAACTATCTTTTGGCAAAGGTTTAGTAAATATATCTGTTATATATTCCTGTGTGCTGATATACTCCAGTTTAATCTCTTTATCTGCTACCTTCTCCCTCAAGAAATGATACTTAATAGAAATATGTTTAGTCTTTGAATGCATTACATGATTCTTCGACATATTCATTGTGCTAGTGTTATCACAATGGATAATCATTGGTTCTTTAAAAATTATTCCAATGTCCTTCAGCATTTGTTTCATCCAAACAACTTGTGTATAGTTTATTGCAGCAACAACATACTTTGACTCAACAGTAGATTGAGCAATACAGTTTTGCTTCTTGCTCAACCAAGAAACCAATCTTTTTCCAAGGAAAAATGCACCACCACTTGTACACTTCCTGTCATTGACATTACCTGCCCAATCAACATCAGTATAAGCCTGCAAAGTAAAGTCTTCTGATTTTTCATATCACAATCCATATTCTATTATCCCTTTCAAATATCTGAAAATTTCTTTTTACAGCAGCAAAATGTGTTTCTTTAGGATCTGCCTGATACATAGCCACAATTCCAACTACATTGGTAATATCTGTTCTAGTGTGAGTTAGATATTGTAGACCTCCAATCATCGATCTGTACATAGTTTGTACAACACTTTGAGTCTCATCACTATTAGTCAGTTTGTTTCCAGTAACCATAGGTGTCCCAACAGGTTTACAATCTTCCATTCCAAACTTTTTCAACATTTCTTTAAGATACTTGGTCTGAGATATAAAAATGCCATTCTTACTCTGATTAATTTGCAAACCAAGAAAAAATTTCATCTCACCAATCATTGACATCTCAAATTCATTTTCCATTTCTTTAGCAAACTTCTTACTCATCTTATCATTGCCTCCAAAAATGATATCATCTACAAAAACTTCTACAATTAAGATTCCATCTTCATCAGTTCTCAAATATAAATTACTGTCTGCATGACCTTTTCTGAAATCAAGATAAAGTAGATATTTGTCCAGTCTTGCATATCATGTTCTTGGTGCCTGTTTCAGTCCATACAGTGCCTTCTTCAGTCTGCAAACCATGTTTTCATCATCTGTCAAAGGAAAACCATCAAGTTGCTCAATGTAAACTTCTTCCTCTAGATCACCATTCAAGAATGTTGACTTCACATCCATCTGATAAACCTTAAAGTCTTTATGTGCAGCATAAGCAAGAAATAATCTCACAGCTTCCATTCTAGCAACAGGAGCAAATGTTTCTTCATAGTCTATGCCTTCTTGTTGTGAATATCCTTTAAATACCAATGTTGCCTTGTTTCTTACTAATGTTCCTTACTCATCCATCTTATTTCTGAAAACCCATTTAGTACCAATCACATTCTTGTTCTTAGGTCTTGGAACCAATTCCCAAGTATTGTTTCTCTTTATCTTTTCAAGTTCTTCTTCCATTGCTTTAGTCCAAGATTCATCTCTACATGCTTCATTAGTAGTCTTTGGTCCAACTTGAGAAATCAAACAGATCTCATCTCTAGCTCTAGATCTATTCATCATGTCTTTACTTGCATCACCAATAATTTGATCTTCAGGATGGTTCTTCTTAACATACCTTGGTGTCTTCAGTGTTTTGAAGTAGCTTCAGCATGTTCATCTTCAATCTCATTGTCAATCATCAAAGATTTTTCAGGTTTACCAGTAACCTTTTTCACTTTTGTAATCTAACCACAATCATACATTCTTTCCTGAATCTAAAACTTTTCATCTATCCTCACATTAGCGCTTTCAATAAACTTTCTCAATCTCAGATTGAAACATTTATATGCTTTACTCTTAGTGGAATAAGCAAGAAAAATTCCTTCATCACTTCTAGCATCAAACTTTCCTATTTCATCATCTCTTTTGATATAACATTTACTACCAAATATTCTGAAATATTTTACAATAGGTGTATGATCAAACCATAATTCATAAGGATTCTTATTTGTACCTTCTCTTATCTGAATTATGTTCAGTGTGTACATAGCAATCCCAACTGCTTCTCTCCAGTGAACATGTGACACATTTCCTTCTAGCAACATAGTCCTTGCAGCATCTAATATAGTTCTGTTTCTTCGCTTTTCTATCCTATTCTATTGTGGAGTTTTAGGGGTTTATGTCTATATGTATATTCCTTGCTCTTCACAGTATGTATTAAATAGGTCTAATGTAAACTCTCCTTCCTCTATTGGATCTCAAACACTTTATCTTCAAACCAGATTCATTCTCAACTTTTGTTTTAAATAAATTGAACTTGTTAAATGCTTCAGATTTCTCTCTTAAGTAATGTAACCCACATCATTCTAGAAAATTCATCAACAAATAGTATAAAGTACCTTTCACCATAGTATGATCTTGTTCGTGTAGGACCACACAGATCTGTATGTACCAAATCCAACTTCCCTTTTGTTGAATAAGCTTTGCTTTTGAAAGTGCTTCTAGTCTGCTTCCCCATAACACACTCTCTATACATAGTGTTAGATGGCTTTACAATTTTAGGTAGATCTCTTACTACTTTTGTCATACTTGCCTTAATAATGTTATCAAAATTAACATGACAAAATCTTATGTGCTATAACCAACTGTCATCAACCTTCGCAATAAAAAAAGAAGTTTCAGATGTGTTCAATTCAAATACATTACCTCTGGATTTAGTACCAGATGTGATCAAGTCTCCTGATTTACTTCTGATAGAGCATTTCCCATCAATGAATTTTAATTGATAACCCTTATCTACTAACTATCCAATACTCAACAGATTATGCTTAAGTCCATCAACAAGTAATACATTGTCCGCGTTAGTCTTTCCATCCAAAGAAATATATCCAACTCCAATAATAAGCTTAGGAGTATTGTCACCAAATCTGAAAAAACCACCATCATGTTTTTTCAAACTCACAAATTTTTTTTATCTCCAGTCATATGATGTGAACAAACACTGTCTATAACCCATTCAAATTTCTTTTCAACTCGGGATACTAAGGATTTTTCTTCATGTATAGGTTCATCATCCTCAATAGCAATAAATCCAATTTCATCATAGTCACCACCATGATCATCAGATATACCCTCACTAGCATAATAACATTCCTTTTCTTTTGAATATTTAGACTTGAAAAACTTAGGTTGGTTCTTTGGAACTCTTGTAGGACATCTAGATGCAAAATGACCAATCTTGTTACATGAAAAACATTTCAAAGGTCATTTGCCTTAAAACTTTCCCTTGCCTCTCTTTTCTTTTCTGGTAATCAGTGCCACAACTTCATCTAGCTTTCTTTCTTCTTCCGGTATATGTTCCCATTCATCACCATAGGCTCCAAGTTATTCCCTTAGGTTATTACTGTTGGTGCTTGCATTTCCAGATAAGGTCTTTTTGTTCTTGTGCACGGTTGCCTTGAATGCTGACTCAACTTTAGGTAAAGTGTCTCCCGATTCTACGGCCTCAAATGTAGTTAGATTTCCAATTAACATCTCTCTGGTAAAGTTCGGTGTCAAAGGTATAATCTCCTCTATAGCTTGTACTTTGGTTTTGTATGCAAGTGTCAAGGATCTGAGTATCTTTGCAATCACTTCTTCCTCACTGTAAGTACCTCCAAAGTTTCTAATACCATTAACCACTTTAGTAATTCTCTGTCCATGTGCCCTAATGTTCTCATCTTCTCTCATCTTCAGTGATTCCATCTTTGTCTTCTAGTTTTGTAGCTTTGCCTTCTTAGTAAACTTGTCCCCAATATATAATGCTTCCAATCTTGACTAGATCTTGTTAGAGTAATCTTTAGTTATTACTCTTTAGTGCTTAAGTTTCACTTAGGCAGTTTCTATTTCTTAGAGTTTCCCTTTTAGGGTTTTGGTATCCTTTATAAGGAATCACCGCTTTGCATTTTTCAAGGAGATTGTATTGTAATTTCATTTTGTTAATAGAAGCTTTTTCTTGCATCATGATTTTCCTGTCTCTAGCCTTTTGGCCGCCATAGATTCTTCTTCCTTCTTCTGTCTTTTGCTTCTGTCTTGTAACAACTATGCATGCAGGTGATCTTGGGTGAAGTTGCATTTATCAACTTCTACATGGTATCAGAGCCATCTTGCTGCTGGCTATTTTGGTTTTTTTTAAGCATTCGAGGGTTTGCAGATCGCCAGTCTTTTCCTGGCACTTTTTATTAGTTCTGGGGGGTCTCTATTTTTGGAGGCATTTTGGACCAAAATCGACTTCACGGTTGAGTTCGGAAGGCCCAAAAACCCCAGGATTGATATAAAATTTGTCCGATTTGGACACCGGAGCATCAGGCGAATTTTTTTCGGCCTCCTAGGGCCGTACGACACATTTTTTGAGAAAAAAATAAAAAACGTAAGTTTTTTAATATTTTTTGCGTTTAAAAAATGCGAGCAGTGTATTTGTTTGGGGCGCTGTCGTCGCGCCATCGCGGCCCGGCCCCCCCGGCTGCGCATTCTCCCCGCGCCGCCCAGCGGCCACCTGCTTCTGCCTGAGCTCCTCTGCATTCCGCGGCCCGTGCCGCTCCCTTCACCACGGCCCCCGCCGCACGCCGCCCTCCGCGGCCCCC
>MU225129.1:186100-206678 GCA_018584345.1 Thuja plicata | reverse complement strand
GCTAACACAGAGCTTACCAGCGGTCAGACATTTTTATCAGTTATCAAAACAAATTGTTTGGTAATTTGATGAATCTCAACAATTGTATTTCATATTGTATTAGAAATAGTATAGTGTGATAATATAGCATGTTTCCATCAATGCCAAAAGGAGAGATTGATGACATGTAACTGATTGAAAGTTTGATAATGTTAAGTTGAGAGATGATGCAAGAAATTAAATCAGTTAATGGTTTGTATTGTCATTGATGTCAACTTGATATCATCTGTATGGTCATACACATAATGTCAAAAACTTCAGAGAATCATTGGAACAATGATTATGCTTTCAGCAATGCATAAAAGTCAAGTATTCACTAAGTGACAGACAACACCGACGGAGTGCACACCATTGGTAAAGACAGAGATAAAGTCATAGTGATGCCCGACAAGTAGAAGACAATGTTGCCCGACAAAGCAGAATCACAGGATGCCCGACGAGCTGAAAACAATGTTTCCCAACGAGAAAGATCTAATAATTCCTGACGGACGGAGATCCCGAAGATAACTGAAGTTACACCGATGGAACTGGCAGTTGTCACCGGTGACGAACTACAGAATTGATCGACAGAAGAGAGAGATCAGACAATGACAAAATATCTAGCTGGCAAAACTTAAAGATAGACTTAACTGATTGTTTTATTTGTTTTATTCAACCACAGTTAAGCAATTGATTTATACAGTTGGCAAGAAGATAACTACGAGACAAATCAGGAGTTAAAGCCATAAATCAAATTGGCTGGATTGTTTTTCACGCCAAGAATCAAGAATCAAGAATCAAAAATCAAGAATCAGAAGTAAAGGAATATCATGTCTATATAAGAGACAAGCATAATTCATTTCCGCAAGCAAATCAGATACACGGGGGAGTGAATTGAAATAAGATGCTGAAGAGAAACTGGTGAAGGATAAACTTCATACTGTCCTAATCAATCAAGCTAAGTGAGAGATAAAGAATTTTGCAGACACCGACGAATAATGAAGCACAGTATCACAGAGCAGAAAGTGTGAAGCACAAAGGGATTGAATTGATACATTGATCAGAGAGGTATTGTACGTAAATAGATTTGAATATATGCAATTCAATGCTGCATTAGAAACAGGTCATTGTGTTTCAGTTTAACCATTGAAGCATTAAGTCTCTTAACAGAGCAGGACTTAACCATCTTCTATAATTGAGGTATATCCTAACAGATTACCAAAAATGTTAACTCATGATAGTAGCATCGGTCTTACCTAAAGCCTATTGACAGTCTAAGAAGGAGGCCGATTCAAGGATGGTAGTAAGATTAGCATAAAGCCTATTGACAGTCTAAAGGCTGATTCAAGGATGGTAGTGTAGATGTCAGATACTAAGTGACAACCTATGTATAAAAATCCTCTAACAAGGTCGCACTTAGCTATGTGTTTGTAACCTTTAACAGGGTTGGCTCCTAACAGGGCTCACTTCAGAAGAGTGAAAAATTGGGGTACCGGTCTGAGTGGTTTTTTTCCTTAACAGGGTTTCCACATTAAAATCCATGTGTTATATGTGTATGGTTTATTACTTTATTGTTTTACATTTCACATATGCATTTCTGGATTGATTGGTTTACTCTGCATATTTACTAAGCTTTGGTAAATGAGTTTTACTGCTTATCAGTAATCAAGGAGAATAAGAACAGACAAGGTAAACCGACAGACAGTTAATTAATTCAAAGTATTTTAAGGCATACATCTTGTAGGGACTTAATAATCTGAGGTGTATTGATTGGTGAATTAAAGTTTAAAGGATAAATTTTTGAGGTCACTGATTCACCCCCCCCCCCCCTNCCCCCCCCCCCCCCTCAGTTATTACTAACACATAGTCTGAGTAGGAAGTTAGTTTATCTCAAGTTTGATGCAGTCATGGTAGGAGGGACCTCAAAGAGATCTCTCCAAGTTGTGCAACAAAAGTCACACATCGAAAACAATGAGAGGTAATTAAGAGAAAGAAAGATCTGCCCTTCACATTATTAGAATTTATTTACAATTGGCTAACAACATGTAGTATTACATTCCAGGTGCACATGCATGATTACCGATTGAAATCCTTACACTTTTCCTAAATTCAAGCTTCTGAAATCAAATCTTCTAAGAGCTTCCCATCTAAGGAACAATTACATGAATTTATACAACTTCACAAGCATCAAGTTAGCCTAGAAAGATTACATTTTCTAAGGTAAAGAAAATATATTACAAATTATAGGTCTGGACCCAACTCATGAAGAGCTCCTCCAAAAAGATTTGAAATGAAGCGCACACCCAAAGGGAGGTTTTCCATGAGCCCATGAACATCAAACGATAAGCTAAGAAGGTGCATAAACCAAGGAAATGGTTCACGAGATCAAAAATATCCATCACGCCATGAAACATGAAGAATAAATAGGTCTAGGACAAAATCAAAGAGATCTCCACCAAGAAGAAATAGATCAAGGTGTGTACCCAAAAAAAGATCAAACATGATGTTAAGAACATGTCACAAGGTTCGTGACATAGAATAAGACAACTCAAAGGAAAGCCACAATAAATACTAAAACTGGAAAAATAGGAACAAACTGAAAACAAAATATTTTTGGTTGATGCAAGATTTCCAAGAACTGAAGGATGCTCCTATATCAGACACCCGTGATTAATTTAAAGTGATCCTCTCACTTTTATGGGGCTAAAGTACAACCAAGTAGGTCTACCTCAGCCTAATAAATCCAAGAAGAATCTTCAATTGGTCAGTCATTCCACTTCACAAGATATTCAAAGTATTGCCTTCCTCTCATGCTTCTACCAATTCTATGATCCAAAATGTCTTCAATCTCATTTAATTGCTTCTTAGGAACTTATTTTCCAAATCTGATCCATTGTCATCACTAAATGTTGCCTCATGATACTCATATAGATCTGCAATATTGAATATACATGATATATCCATATTTTGTGGTAATCCACTTAATATGCATTACCTAAATCAAATTTCCTCAAGATCTTACAAGGTCCAAACTTCCTCATCTTCATCTTATTCTATGTTTCAATTTGAAATCTTCCCTTCTTCAGATACCATCACTTCATACCCAACTTGAAATTCTTTATGTCTCCTTTTCTCATATGCCTTTTCTTTATACTTCTGGTTCATATCCTTCAAATGTTGCTTTACCTGATCATGTAAGGATTTCATGTGTTCTGCAAAATTCCTCTACTTTTGCACTACTCTTATCCTCATGACTAATGTCTCTCAATTCTGATACTCCTTTAGGATTCATGCTTGTAACAATCTCAAATGGTGCCTTTCCTATACTCTTATTCATTGAGTTTTTTATGCAAGCTTCACTTCTGCTAGGAATAAATCCTAATTGTACCATCCTAAAAACTAAGCACTTGATTTGTGCTCATTTTGGGAGCATTTATAGCCCGCTTTAGTGTGTTTTTTATAGTAGGACCTCATATTTCACTTAAATGAATAATTAATTCAAATATAGGTCCCCCTCCTTCGAACTTGAGGTTGGCTCCAAGTTCTATGCACATTTCCCCATTTATCCTCTCATTCATAATTCAAGTCACTCCTAGGTCCTTTTACATGCATTTTACTTGTCATAAGTTGTCCCGATTTCCTGACAAATAAGGCCTTTCAAACATCCCTTTCAACACACAATCCTAGGTCTCGAGATGGCTTTAACAAAGTCTACCTAGACAAGGCCGACTTAGGTCAGTCTTGTCCTGGAATTGACCTACTTAAGTCAACCTTGTCCTAAGGAATTTGAACTTATTGTGTTTTAGGCCCTATGCGGGGTTGTTTCTCCTAGGTGTTTAATCGGGTTCAACCTTGCAGAATCTGAGCCCCAAAATGTCCATAAAAGGAAACCTCTTTCTCTCATTTTCACATCATGACATACGTGCAAGCATTATTGAGAAATTTATTGTGCATTCAAGATATCAAAACTCAAGAAAACATCTATTGAAGGCATTAAACTCATTTTATTCCATAGATCTAGCTCTTTTCCCAATTGGTGGTCAAGCAAAGGATTTTTGACATCAAGGAAGGAGATCTACATTTCCACATCAAGTCTTCCTCTTCTTCTTCTTCTTCAATTAAACATTGAGGCGAATTACAACATATACTACATGGGGTTTTGTCTTACATGATTTCCTTTTGGTTTTTGTGTTGATTTAAAGCTATTGCATCAACATTCTTGATCACATTCTAAGGATGATTGTATCTACATGGTATGATATATTCCATTGTTTAGATCTAATCTCTGCAACATGTCAGCATTCTTTTAATTACATCTATTTGATTTCAAGGTCAATTCCAATATAAGGGATTGACCAAGGAAAGCCCCTCCCCACAATAATTTCCCCTTCTTTTGTGTGTCCAGGAATAGGTGGCAGAGTTTCAGATCTGGATTTTTAGAGTCTCAGAACCAATGACATGTTTTCTATAGATTCCACCAACTTTTGTGCCCCTTGGACAAGGCCAAATTTGTGGGACAAGGCCAACTTGATTCAACGTTGTCCTAAGGGTATACATTTTTCACAACTAGAAGCTACAAGTTTCAGTGTTCCAGATCTAGAGCCATTTCTGTTTCCTACAGTTTTACGAGAGGCAAACCCATATCTGAAATTCACTTGTTCTCTCCTAGTTTCAAGGTGACTTCTCCCTTTCTATTTCCTCTTGCACTTACTTTCATAGATCAAATACATTGTCTTAATCAATCATTACATTTACATATCATATTTATATATCATTGTCATCCCTATCATAAGGAATCACAAAAACCCCACATTGTGTGGATCATAAATTTACACCCTTACTATTTTGGTTGTGTTAATTGGATTCACTTTGTTGAGGGTTTTGTATCCCAATGTATGTATAATTTGTTGGTTTATCGTTGATCATCATTTTCTATGTTACACTGATTTCCTATCTTCTCTCCAACAAAACATCTTAGTTTTCCAAAACTTTTGTTCACTACCTATGTTTGTCCATTTGTCTGTGGGTGAAATGTAGAACTAAACTTCAATTTTATCTTCAGCTTCTTCCAAAGTGTCCTCCAAAAGTAACAAAGAAACTTAGTATCTCTATCTAAAACAATACTTCTAGGCTACCCATGTAATCTTACAATCTCCTTGAAAAATTGGTATGCTACAATGTATTGCATTTGTTGTCTTCTTACAAGGTATAAAATATGCCATCTTGGAAAATTTGTCTACTACCACAAATATAGAATCATAACCTCATTATGTTCTAGGAAATCCAAGTATAAAATCCATGCTAATGTATTCCCAAGGTCTCTCAGTTAATGTCAAAGGCTTATACAATCCCACATTCTAAATATTCCCTTTTGCAAATTGACAAACTTTGCAATTCTAAATAAATTTCCTTACATCCTTATGAATTTGAGGCCAAAAATAATTCTCACTTCCCAAGGCCACTGTCTTTTCAATGCCAAAGTGTCCAATTAATCCTCCACAATGCTTTTTCCTTAATCAGATTATCCCTCATTGAACTTCTAGGTATACACAACTGAGTTCCTCTAAATAACATACCATCTTTGATGAGATAGTCCATCCACTTGCTTCGGTCAGCGACAATAGACTCTCTATAAGCTTTCCAAGGTTTGTCAAAATCAACATCATCCTCATAAAGGTCTTCAATTTATCGAATCCCAACACTATAACCCTCATCTCTTGCAACAAGTTCCTTCTCCTAGTCAAAGAATCAATAACCTTATTTGACCTACCACTCCTACGTTTCAACACAAAAGTATAACTCTGCAAGAACTCAACCCATCTCATATGTCTCTAATTCAACTTACCTTGACTGCTCGAATATTGCAATGCTTGATGATCATTATACAACACAAACTCCTTAGGAAGCAAGTAATGTCTCCACTTCTTCAAGGCTTGAACTATGGCATAGAACTCTTGATCATACACTAACTATCTTTTCTTTGTATCACTCAACTTCTCACTAAAATAATAAATAGGCATTCCGTCTTGACTCAAAAATGCCCCAATTACATTCCCACTTGCATCACAGTCTACTTGAAATACTTTACCAAAGTCAAGTAGTGCCAACACAGGTTTCTCTGTCACATTTTCTTTCAACAACTCAAATCTTCTTTGTGCACCATTGGTCCACTTACATTCCTTCTTATCACCTCTCGTTGCCTTTTTCATGGGACTACAAACTGAACTGAAATTTCTGATGAACTTCCGGTAGAAACTAGCCAATCCATCTGATACATGGAATTGAGATTTCATCTGATTCATTTTTGTAGGTTTCCATCTTTTCATCATTTAATTCGCAAGCATGATTCAACGATGGTTTATGTACGTTAGATTTTATTTTCAACAAATTTGCTTATAATTCTTGTTGCTCAATCTTTTGATATTTTTTTGGAAATTCATTAAGAAAGGAAATCATCATAAGTTTTAAAATTAGATTTGCAATGTTAGGAAATTACATACATTGAAAATCAATAAAATGCAAAAGGTTCTAAAGTTTGTTTTTCAGCCTGAGTTTGAATCATACTAGCAAAGGCCACCTTATGAACATTCGCATTTATCTTCGATTGAGCTTCCCAAGCAGTTGTACCATGACTAGGGAGAACCTTGGGAGTAACTTCATTATTCTTTCAAGAGGGGAATTTGCATCGATTATTCCTAACTGTTGCTTTGAGTTGAAAAAATGCTCAACCGGTACCTTGTATAAGATTGACCTATTTGGTTTTGAGTATATTCATCCTCTGTGTAAGACATAATGACCATATGACAAAAGGAATTATTACAATTAAGATAGTCTGACCAGTTTGATTAAGGACCAGTTGATAAGTTTGTTAGTTAATGCACGATTTTGTGAAGCACAGACTTGTTGCATTTGGCATCAGTTCAATGTCGTTGATGCAAAATGAATTTTTTTATTGACGATGAACAATTGACAAAAAGAAACTTTACTGCAGGATTTTTTATGCTTTTAGATTTTTAGATTTTTTTTTAAGGATTTTTTCCATTTTTAGGGATTTTTTCAAAATGTTTTCTCATTTTTTGGATTTTCTCAGGACATTTTTTTTTTTTTTTTTTAAGACTTTTTCTCATTTTTAAGATATTTCAGGACTTTTTATGATTTTTTTTTAAAAAATTTTGACATTTTGGAAGATGACAAACTCATGATAGGAGATGGAGGAAGGACTCAAGCATCTTTTTTTTTTGAATAATACCCTTGAAAGATGTGTTATAATAGACCATGGCTATTAAAGGTCTTCTCAAATATGTTGATAGGGTGATGACAAAGGGGGATGAAATGGCTGATAAGATGAACTAGGGTAAGGGTTTATGCATAAGATTGGACAAGAGGAATGGAATGATGGAAAATAGGTAGTCGATAATGGATGAGGTGTTGGAAGGTTTTTGTATGGGTGAAAGGAAATGTTGGAAAGATCAACATTAACACACACCTTGAAGGGTGGTGGACTGATGGAGGAAAGATGGATGTTGGATTCTAAGATTTAGATGGAGGAAAAGATGTGGATTTTTTAACACATGGACCCAAAATGGATGAAGGAGGTGATGGAGTATCTAGAACAATGGATTTTGGGACATAGGGACCCAAAATAGATTTGGAAGATCTAGGAAACATTTAGCTCAAGGAATTATGGAAGTATTTGGAATAGGAAACTTGGATGCCAATTTTGATTTTCTTTAGGATGTAGTGCTTCTCTGAGAAACTTTGGAATCCACATAGTTTTTTATTTTTCTCTCCTTGAAAATTCTTTTGAACATATTGTTTCAATGGGAGACTTAGGAATCCACATGGTTTTTTATTTTTTATTTTTCTTAATGGACCTTTGTTGCATTTTGAAATTTTCTTTTTGCTTTTGGATCAAAGTTTTCTTTATTTGTACATGTCTTTTAGATAGGACATGTTGATCCTTCGATGTATGTGGAATTTTGAACTTGTAATGTTTATTCTTGGCATCCAAATTGTTTCCAATAGCATTGAGAGGGATAGGGATGAGATTGAGGTCTTTTGAAGTAGATCATGTAGATGGATGGTTGGAAAGTTCTCAAGGATGTGTGCCTTTGTTGATCTTGATTTATGAAAGGGTAAGTGGATTGTGGACTAGGGTGATATGGATAGATGATACATGAATATAAGGGCCTAAGATATATGGAAGGGATAAGGATTTTGACTTTGTCCTACAAGGACCCAATCTGGATTTGGAGGATGGCGAAGGTGGGCGTTTGGGTTTATATGGAGGAATGTAGGATTTTTGAGGGATACCAACATCTTGAGAGTGAGCTATGTCACCAAGGCAATGATAGTACAGATTTTCTTTGATATGAAGGGTGTTACAAGTGTGGTTATCGTTGCACCAAAATATCGACTTGTTAATGCTTGATACAACCAAGATATAGAATTCACAGGAAGTAGTTAGTCCCTTGTCATAAATCTTGAGGGGAGTGTTGATCACCATTTTTCAATAATCTCCCCCTTAGCGTTACCCAAGGGGATTTGAACTTGTGAACAAGTTCTGATACCACTTGTTACAAGTGTGGTTGTCGTTGCACCAAAAGATCAACCTGTTAATGTTCGATACAACCACTAGACTTATAAAATCCACAGGATGTGATTAGTCCCTTGTCATGAATCCTGAAGGGAGCGCTGACCATTTTGCCAACAAAGGGGTTCTAATATACCTTGTTCATTGAGGACTAACCCTTTGCATTGATAATGCATGTTTTGACAAATATTTTTAGCAATAGGATACTTTTTATTTTTAAAACATGACGCAAGTCCATTTTGAGGTGGATATGGAAAATTATGACATGGAGATGGAGGGAGGATGAAATATTGTGGTGTACATGGACGATTATAAGAAGGAGATGCAGGGATGATGGGATCTTGTGGTGGACATGGAGGACTATGACATGAAGATGGAGGGATGCTTCGATCTTGACATGGATGAGGATCAATGGATGGAGTGGAAGGGACATCAGTGTGAATGGGACTTGGAAGAATACATTTCTGTTAGGATGGAAGGAGATCATTGGATAGAGTGGAAGGGACATCATGGTGTTTATTGGGATGTGGATTATGAATGGGACTTGGAAGGATGATTTTCTCTTGAGACAAAAGGGGATCATCTTGGACAGAAAAAAATGGGTGAGGGATCATCATGAGATTCTAAGGAGTTGGGATCTTGGTCAAAGATTGGATAGGATTGGACATTCTTTAATATCTTGATCTTGATTCATTTTAGGACTTGTTTCCTTATACTTTGAATTATCCTCTTGACATGGGGTATGAGTTTGGATATGTATGGTGGATTCTTAAAAGGACTCAACACTTGGGCATGATATGAATGGAATTTGAATGTGAGTCATTGGAGTAGGTTTTCTTGGGAATGGAGCATATGGGTGGTATTGGATCTAAGGTTGTTGAATCGTAAAAGGGACTTGTACAAAGGAATGAACTAGCTTTGATTTGTATTATGTATAGACCCTGGGGGTAAACTAGAAGGGTGTCATCATTGTATGCATTGTTTGATGGAGATGGTGTGGGTGAAGGAATGGTGGGAGATATGGAGGTTACTTGTGGGTCATTTCTAGACATAGGTATATGATTTTGATCATGTTCGGGAATGGTGTCTGGACATGTGTCTAAATCATCAAAAGGTGCATTAATGGGACATTCCTTAATAGTAAAGTCACCTTAGTCAATGATATCTTGGATGAGAATTTTCAATTTTAAGCAATTTGATAAGTTTTATGTCCATTGGTCCTATGGTGTTCACAAATGTCATTTTCATTCAACCAAGATTGTTTAAAATATCTTATCTCATAATGTATTACTTTTGGAGTATGGTGTCATTTGATTGCACAAGCATCTTTAAAGTTGACTCAATTCCAGTTCCCCTAAGAAAGTGTTTTTTTCTTGTTTTGGTGTCTGAAGACTATTTTTTTTGTTTGGAAGAATGTGGGAACCCATGTAATTTTTGTTCTTTTGAGATTGTGTAGTTGTCATATGCAGATGACTCTAATAGATATATCCTAGAAAAGAGACTACTAAAATGTTGAAAATGTTGATTATGACAACTAGGCAAGACGTTAATTTTTTTGGAGTTTTTGTAATGCAAGACTAAGGTAAATGCACTATTTCAAATGACGATTGAAACAACTAGGTATGACACTAATTTTATTGGGATTTTTGGTTTTTTGGAATGAAAGACTAAGGTAAATGCCAAATGACAAAAATGATGGCTAGTTCAGACACTATTGTTTTTAAATTATTTTGGGGATTTTTGGTTTTTTGGAATGCAAGACTAAGGTAAATGCAAAATGAAAGTAATTACAACTAGGGATGGACAAGATGCAAGGAATAAAATGGCTATAATGACAACTAGGGATGGTTCTATTTTTTGGGGGGATTTGTTTTATTTTTAGGAATGAGACTAAGGTAAATGCAATATACAAGAAGCTAAAATGATGATTACAACAACTACGTATGACAATAATTTTTTGGGATTTTTTTTTTTTGTGGGGGCGGGGGAATTTAAAACTGCAACTTAGGGATGACAATGCAACCTATGTTTCTGGATTTTTTGGATTTTCAGAATATGTAAGTTTAAACCTAATGATGTATGCAAAGAGGAAACCCTAAATGATGCATGCAAAAAGTAAATAATAAATGATGTATGCAACCTATGGAATTTCAATCACTATGTTTTCTATTTGAGCAGGTTTGTCTGGTATATCTGGTAACCCTAATTTTGAGAGATTGCAAGGTTTTGAGACAATGTGTGTCAGACAATTGCGTAGCAGGAAATGTCAGTCGTATTGTTCTATTTTTTAATATCAGATTATCAATCAATTTTGAAAACATGAAGATCAAACACATAAGACAATATGGTTGTTGGAAGACTTTGGACTATTGTGCTTTGTGTATGTCCAAGGACATTTTCAAGCCCTAAGATTTCCACTGGTCTTATCACAAACGAAAAAACTTGAAAATAGTCTTATCCTAAGATGAAAGATTCATTACAATATTTCAGCCCACATATTGGATTTTCATCAACTCAAACAACCTTGTCACACCCTAGGGAGTGCCCATTTTTTCCTTTTGCCAGAGTTTGGTCAAAGAAGAATTCTCTTATATTGATTCATCCTCTTGGGAAACATATGGTGAATATCTTGGGGATACTTGCAATAAAATATTGCAATATTGAGACAAATAAAGGGTGGCCTCTAAATTAAGGTTTATAGTAAGATTTGTGGTGTTTTCCCAAACCGGATTCAAGGGTGATAGACTTAAGTCTCTAGTCATCCACATTAGCTCCTTAGGCACGTTCGCCCTGTCTGAGCTATCATGGAGACATTGAGAATGAAAATTCAATTGTAAGACTAGGGTTTGTCTAGAGTCTTATTTATATAGCGGCCAGAGGCATGTACCACTTTCAGGTCATTCCTTGAGGGTTCTACAACAGGTTGTGCAAGCGCACTAGACACGCTAGACAGATTATGAAAGTGCACTAAACACGCTAGACAAAATGACCAATTCTTAATCCCAAATCAAAGTGTGGTGCCAATCTAATGCAGACAAAAAATGATGTGTCAATTTTAAGCACCAAAAAATAAGTGTAATTTGATCTGCTACAAATAAAAAGAAAAATAAAAAATGTTTGAAAGCCATCTTTAGGATCCTACAAGAAACTATGTCAGTAGCCAAGATTTTGATTTGGTGCTTCCTTTGTTTGCATGCCACACGCTGCACAAATCATTAGTAACACAGAAATCTTGTAATTTACTAGAAATGAAAAAGATGAGAATTTGAAATGACGCTTTCAAATGAATCCAATGCAAGAAAACATAAATAAGGACACATAAAAATACAGAGTCAGAATCCAAAGTAAATGCATACATAAATTGATTGATTGTGACGCATTATCTTTTGATTGCATCAGAAGAATATATATCTATAAAAACTCAAAAGCACTCCAAAATCATAATATAAAAAGCATGTTCACGTCAGGTTCACCGGAATGTATAGGGGTAAAATGTCGAAACTGCAAATCTTGCAACAAGATTAATGAATCCAACCATAAAAGATTCAATCTATTACACAAATTAAATACCTACTCAAGAGAATTAAATTAAATTGAATGCATTGTAAAATAAACTATTTAAATCAAATCAAATACAAACATGAAAACAAAGCTCTCCTTTGTTTCTCTCCTTATGCAATTTTGGCTCTCAAATTTGCTCAAGATATGACAACACATAAGTTCAATAATTGTGGTTCAAAAACAATGAAGAATCACTTTCATTTTATAGATTTTAGGACTTCAACGGATGGTTCAGATTAAAAGGCCAATGATTTATTTTCAACCAACGAGATTCAATAAAGCTAATTTATGGTGAGGAAAACAAGATAAAACTTACTACTTTATTTTAGAAGATTGAAATAAATAAATAAAATAAATATTTTTTTTTTTTTTAGAAGACAATGTTTTTATTCAAAAAAAAGTAATAGAATAAATTTAAAAAACTTATTTAATTAGAGAATATTGAGATAAATAAATAAAATGAAGATTTTATTTATTTTTAGAAGAATTGTTTTTTTTTTTAAAAAAGAATAATTATATAAATTAAAGAACTTAATTAATTTTACAAGACTTGGTTAACTAATTAAAATAATTATTTAATTATGAGGGAAAATAGAAAAAAAAATTTAATTAAATAATAAATATTGTTTAATTAAAGTGGAGGAAATCGATTAATTAAATAATAAAATTATTTAATTAATATTAGAAGAAAATTAGACAATTAAATAATTTAAAATTATTTAATTATGAGAAGGGAGGGAAATGTTAATAATTGAATTCAAATTAGAAGAATGACACTGAATTAATCAAATAATTAATTTTATTAAATTAATTAGGAAATAAGTTAGTAAAATTATTGCTTGCAGACAAGGGACAATTTTAGGTGTCTACAAAAATCTTCATGAAAACGTTGATGTTGACTTTGTAGAGTTGAGTTTATAATAGGTTGATCATGGATGTCATCTTGAATTCTTGAGATCTTAACTTTATTCTTTCTTCAATGCCTTTATGATACTTGACTGTTGTTGATGGGGTTTTGCTGACCGGGTCTGCCAACAGTCATAAGTTGTCACCGGGTACCGGAGGTACCGGCTAACTCCACCTATAAAGGTTATCCGGGGGAAGTTAGATTCCCCGGGCCTTCAAGCACCTAGGTGTCGGGCCACGACGATGCAAAGCCTGGTTGGGAGAAGTGACTATTCTCGAGGGGGATAGCTGGTTTCTTCAGCTCATTTTCTCCGGAGATTCAATGAGGTGAGGTTTCTCCTAGTAGTCTACACTTAGCAAATAAAATGAAAAAAAGATCCTGCAGGGTTAGAAATACTTCATCTAACTATAATTATGTTTAAACGTTCAAGACATCAATAATGCTCTGATATACTACACTAAATACCGAAAAAATACACAACCGTCAGCTAGTATTTTATTAGTAGCAAGGGAAGAGAGGTCATTAATCTACTTGACATATCAGAGAAGAAGACATAAAGAACATGAAACATAAAATACCATTAACTCAGAAGCATGAATGCTAACAACATCATTGCAAAGAATTCTCCCTTCTTTATTAATGTCTTTCCCAGCAAGCACTGGTGCGTGATACAAGGGTGGCCCCAGGGGAGCATCTAACTATTGAAAATGGGATAATGGAGCATTGAGCTCTGCAACTAGAATGGAAAAAATCGCCTTTCTATTACTGTGGACAGCCAAATCATCAATTTCACTGACCCTTGAAAATGGGTCGGTCTGGCTATTTATACACATTCTCTTCTAACCCTAACCCTATTTTACATCATGTTTCAATAAAATACAATATCTGGGGGCCGGTACAACCTGTGCCACCCTAAAAAAAGACCTTGAGACGAAATAGGCCTGACATGCCAGAAGAATGAGAGAAGAATATACGGTAGAAGAATCGGCCTCGAGAAGAGAGCCAAGAAGGAGAAGGAAGAAAGTAGGTCCCCGGGGATTGAGGCTACATGCCTCATAAATGGGAAATGCGGTGCCTTGTCTCCAATGCGCCAGATGTACCTCTGAAATGGTGCCTCGAAAAGACCATCTTGTCAGAAAATCAACTGTTGAGTCGACGCCCCCTTGATGTAGCCAACCACCTTATGACAGCCTTTATTAACCGTTCGTGCAAGTGACCGATCGGCCTCGGGGACCGGGACACGGATCACTTGAAAGAATACAAAATTTGGGATCTGAGACTCTGGGATCCAGGAGCCTACGTTCCAGAAAGAATGAAGAATACCAAAAGTTTGGGGTTTTCTTTCCGGCCCTGGGAAAAAAAACCTATGGTTGTTTGTTGTCGTTGAAAGCATGGAGGAGGCGGGAGATGCCATCTTCATCGATATCCTTCAGGCCGGCCCTTCGGTACTTAGCCACCTCAATTTGTTCCCCCAGGTTTGGAACATTCTCCTTAACTTCATCGGCCATTTTTGTCGCGTCGTGGCCACTAAGTACCATACGAGTCAATCTCATATTTGAGAACCATCCATTCCCTCCGGGGATTGATATCGGGACTTCATTATTTCATCAAAACTCCCCAAAACTGAATCCTCTGGCGTGCATCTATCTTTACTGAGGGTGTCAGCCCTGGAAGTCTTCGTTACAAAAGACTTGTATAAATTGAAAGAATATTTTACTGCATTGACCTTCTCCTGTAGAGTCCCCACCAGTTGCTTGGTTACCTCCAATGTGAGGTCAAGTCTGGAATGTTGGGTTCTCACGAAATCAAATGATTCATCCCCTAGAATTCCGGATTCAGAAACCATTTCCTCTCCAAGGCCGAGGAGTTCTTCAAGTTCTACCTTCCATGCTTGATAATTTTCAATATCACGCTCCCATATGTCAATGAGAGTCTCTGCCTGGTGCAGAACATGTCGGGCTGCATATATGTCTGGCTCAACCTTAGGCTTTTGGTTAAGACTCTTCTTTCTTTGGGTAACTAACGGTGGCCCCGCATCCCTTATCGCTGCTTGTTCTGTTGGATCCACCACCGTCGCCTTTACCATTAAGGCTGCTAATCATGGGGAGGAATGGGGACGACTTGGCCAGACCATGAGTACTGGAGTGGCCAGCCGTGTGATTAACTTCTCCCTCATTTGTTGGGAGGCTGCCACTGACTGCTTTATTTTTTCTTTTATGGGGACTTCTTGCACAGGAGGGGTTGTATCTATTCTTTTTCCTTTATCCACTCCCTGCGAAGAAGTCCCAGCCCCCGGAGTTAATTTTGATACTGGCTGGGCTGCTCAGCGGGCACTCTCGGGGTACACCTTCTTGAAGTAGGCATGACTTCGCTCGACCACCTCTTGGGTGAAGTCCTCAATTGTTGGCCCTTCCTACGCATCCCAATTTACCGATGGGAGGGCCATTGTATCGATCCCCTTTGCTTTGTACTGGGGATCGATCGTGGGCCCGGCGTCTGAGAAGTTCTCCGGGAACCTCCGGAGCTTCAACCTTTCCATCATGCCTGCCGTCATCCTGACGTAGTGCCGGCTCCGCACCTCCACGTCGTCCTGGCAATCTTCCCAGAAATCCTCCATATGGTAGTGATGGGGCTTTGAAGCCCGGGGAAGTGTCGCTGCAATCTTGTCGTGCGGATCAAAATTCTTCCGCGTTAAGTAGAACTCCTCGAGGTTGTAGCTTTTAAGTTCGTTATCCGCCTCTTTTGCGGCGGTGAGACTGCATGAATAGTTCCCACAAGTGATTGGGAACGGAATATTGGTTACCTTCTTTAAGGCAAAGAAGGCATGTAACTCCATCATCTGCCTGCAGTATTCCAAGAGAACGATCTTGTCCCCACAGTGTTTAGGTAACAAGTAGGATTTCCCGGAGAAGCCGGTGACCCTAATATAAGTGTGTTGTTGGAATTGGATGTAATAATGTCCATAGCTCTGGACCAAATTTATCACCTCTGTGGATAGGCGGTATCCTGCGTCCCGGGTGGGTGTGAGCAGGTGATAGTAAACGAACGCATCGTTTACTCGGCAAAAACTTGAGAAGTTGGCCTCCCATTGAACCTGCGGGAAATGGTCTCACGGTGCTTTTTCTCCCAGGCCAACCCCGAGCATGCCGTCTGTAAGTAGCCCATGTGCGTGGGGCCTCTACTGCGCTAGGGCCTAAAAAATATAAGAAGTCATGTAAAATTTCTTTTTCCTGGCCAGTTGGAGGAACTGGGAGTCGACGTGGTTCAAAATTATAGCTGCCCAGTCGAAGTATCCTCCCTTGGTGGAGATGCCGAGGAGGAAGTAATACATCCATGGAGCGAATTCTCGGGCAGAGGGCTACCCAAAGACCTAGGACAACGCTATCATTCCCATCTGAATGCTCTCTTTGAACTCGGACCTGGAAATTTCTATCTTCATCCTCTTAGGGTCCCTCTTCGAAACCTTGAGCCCGTGAACGTTCATGTATATCCGGGCGGCCTCCTCCAACTGCGTGAATTGGGCCAAGACATCTGACCTTGCAACCACAGAAGGCTTGTCAAATTGAGGGATCCCCAGACCCGCCTGGAATGTGTCAGGGTCGAGGGATACCAGAGGAGTAGGGTACCCGGTGGGTTCTACAACTGCGAGCATAACGGCCCGAATAGAAGAATTGTAATTGGCGGCCATTGTCAAAATAAGCTCCGGAGATTGTACAGAGTACGGGAAACAAGCCGCCTTAAGAATCCCTGAATCCCCGACATTGATGGCCAGCTGATCTCCAGCCTATCACTGGATGTACATCATTTTCACTAAGGCATGCATCTCAGGCCATGTCCCGACGCTGGTGTCGGTAATGAGTTTAACCTTAGACTCGATCTTTGAGCCCATGATAACACTGTCCTGTACAAACTTCATGGTTAGGGGCAACTTCTCCAGGGCCCTTTCTATTTTGGATTTAATAGCCGCTCTGGTAGCCGTCGTGGAAGGTAGCTCTGGACTTCCGGGTGGTGAGGATGCAGATGCTTCAGACATGTTTGGAAGCGTACTCTGGAAACCTACAAGGCAAAGCGACCATCAGAACGTATTAACAAATAAATACTCCAGGGTCTGGGAACTTACCACTGATGCCTGCTTTTCCTGAAAAGTTAGTTTCATTCAAAAATTTCAAAAAGTATATACATTATGAACTTAAGATTGACTGAACATCCGTGTCTGGGAATTTTATCGCATTTGGTAAGGACACGGGACAGATGATGGTAGGAGACCTGGAGCCCGGGGAAGTAACCGTTGGTGGAGATGTGCAGAAGGCAAATCGTCAAGCCCACGTGGGTGCCATGTGTATAGGTAATAAATAGGAGTTATGACGATGACGACAGGGCCAACTGTCCGAACGCATGAAAAGTGCAGGCCACTTGGACGGATTTAAATGCACGCATGGGACATAAATGAGGGCCAGGCTGGTTTTACAGAGGAGAGAGAAAACTGCCTGTTTGAAACCGGCCGGAAGCCAAGTTTTAAACAGGTGATACTCTACTCTGAAACGAACTTACG
Source organism: Thuja plicata (assembly GCA_018584345.1). Taxonomy (NCBI): domain Eukaryota; kingdom Viridiplantae; phylum Streptophyta; class Pinopsida; order Cupressales; family Cupressaceae; genus Thuja; species Thuja plicata. Next base: position 189,047 of record MU225129.1, on the reverse strand, counting down.
GGCAGAAAACCAGCGACACAGGCAACTCGACCATCTTGCTAAGCTATCTGGAAGGATATACATAAGATATACATAGGGGCCGAGGGATATATACGCGAGGAATGAAAGGATATACAACAGATATACATGAAAATTTACACACATACACCGTGGAACAACATCCGCAGAAAACCAGGCAAAGCACAAAATATACACAGCTTTCTACATTATTTACAAGCCAACGACACCTACACAGAGGGCGGACAACCCTCTGGCAGGGCCGACCCACCAACGGGCGAAAAAAACCAGAAAGACAAAATGAATGAAGCCGAAGGAAGCAAAGACAACAAAAACAGAGGGAAAACACACAGACGAATGGAAAACCAACGGAAGAAAAAAAAAAAAAGGCACCAACGTGAGAATGCTGAAAGGAGAAGGAAAAAAGGTCACCACAGAAGCTCTGCAACAGCTACAGCTGCCAAACGATCACAACCCGCCACTACGAAGCACTCACAATTGCTTGAAAAGGATGGAAGTATTTAGCACTGATTATCGTTAACTCTCTGCAAATCGCTCTGAAATCGCTGGAGTGCTCGAGTGTTTTAATCGCGGTAAATGTGAAAATGACAAATAACTTCTATTTATACCCACGGTAAAAAGGCAATCCACCTCCTTCCGGCAATCTCCGGACAGACAAACCTCTGGACCCTGGGCCCGGGGATTCCCCGCGACGATCACCTTAAGAACATCGTGGCGAAGAATCCCGGAGTCCGGAGTCCGGCTCCCAACAAAGAACAACCTCCGGGACCGGGGTCCTGGAGATGAGAAACCAACCAAACAAAACACGACAGCGGGGAAGAAAACCCCGGAGAAAGAAAACAAAAGGGGAAGGACGAGGCAAGAACCACAAGAAAAAGTAGCAAAACAAAAAAGAAAAGAAGAAAGAAAAAAAAAAAAGGGGACCCAATATTTTGCACACAAAATGTAGGGACGGGGATGCAGGGCATAAAAAATGGCGACTATCTAGGACAAATGCCTTAGCGCATTTGAGAACTACAGAATCTCTGGTTAGCAAAACAGGAACAAGCCATTTTCTGAAGCATCTGACAGGCAACAAGCAACATTTCTGAGAGAATCTGACCACACAGGATCCAGTCCGTAGCCCTTCATCAGTGGTGTCATGTGTGCTTTGGAAGGAGATCAAGCCGATGACCTCTGGGAGGAGTAGATAAGAGGCACTAATTACATTGAACTAGTCATCAATTTGCTCGTTTCTCCCGGAGACCGGAGTTTTATCCCGCTTTCACTTTCTTATTATTTTGTTTGTTTCTAGGTGAGAAGGCGGTACTTCTTTCACTATTGAACTTAAGCTTAGCTAATTTCAATGGCGGTAATTCTTTCACCTGTCCACCTATATTTAGATGTTGAAGAGGGTATAAGACTCCGGACCCGTGATGAATTCCTTAAAGTTCTTAGACCTGGGTCAACCAACCAGTACAACTGATCTACCCTCGGCGTGTCCGATTACTTGTTCCTTATATATACTTTTGTGTTCACTGATTGCCAGACCCTCGGAGACAACACCCAATGGAGATTGCTCAAAAAATGCGACAACCTGTGAAACAACCTCAGAGACCGGGCCAGCTCCATGGCTAAAGATAGATTCCAAAGTTCACCATGTCGTAGGCATCGTACTGGAGACCCGAGCTTATGCGAAGCATTCCCGTTCTTACAAGGCAGAACAAAACGTTGGGACCCCGAAAGAAAACTAGAAATGAAAACAAAAACCACCAAAAGAGGACTACCCCGGAGTGTAGCCGACAAGGCTATTTACAAGACACGGTACCTCCCAGCGAGGCACCCGGAAGAAATATTTACAAGTGGAAGGCTTTACATAAAATACAATTTCGGACAAACTTACCCTATTCAAAGTAGTGTTTGAAAAATTGTCCATTGACGGGCAATGAGACAGGTTCCCTAGTCATGGTGTTAAGGCAGTAAGTATTTTCCCCGCAGATTTCTGAGATTAGGTATGGTCCGAGCCAGAGCCGTCGAAACTTGGTATGCTTTCCTTTCTTTTCCCGGGCCTTGTCCCACAACAAGACCAGATTCGAAATCTGAAAAGCCTTGTATTTGGCCCTACGGTTAAACCATCATTTTACCACTGCTTGATGACGCGCAAAATGTTCAAGGGCTGCGTCTCGCTGTTCTTCCATTCGCACCAGATTTAAGATCCAAACCTCCACGATGTCATCCCTATTGCTAAATTCCTGCATAAACTATAAAACTGGGATCTGTAAGTTAACGGGGAATACAGGGTTCTGGCCATAAACGAGATGGAACGGGGATGTTCCCAAGGCAGCCTTGACGCGAATGCGATCCGCTCGGAGGGCAAACTTCAACTTTTGATGCCAATCCTAGGGATTCTGTTCTAGCACGTGTTTGATCACTTCAAGTAGGTTCTTATTCGTTGATTCAGCAACGCCGTTCCCCTGGGGATAATAGTTGTTGGAAAACTTTAAAGTGATCTTCCGGTTGTAGGTCCATTCGAGTAACTGTGCCGAAGAAAATGCTGGACCATTGTCACATACCAAAGAAAAGGGCATTCCAAACCTTGTGACGATGTTTTCTTCCAGGAATTTGATAACTACGTCTGCCGTGTTATTCTTGCACGGTATATCCTCGGACCACCGAGTGCAGTAATCAATAGCAGTGAGAATGTATCAGTGGTTGGCAGACGAGTTGGGGTTGATTTTCCCAATGAAGTCAAATGCCCATTGGGCGAAGGGCCTAACCTCAAAGACTGGTTGCAAAGGCATAGCCGGGTTATGCTCTCGATGTGCCGCGGTTTGGCAAGTGTGGCATTTTCTAACATGAGTGTAAACATCTTTGAATATACAGGGCCAATAGTATCCGGCTCGAAGGATCTGATGGGCAGTGGCATCGGCTGAACCATGCCCGGTTCTAA
>MU225129.1:168222-180894 GCA_018584345.1 Thuja plicata | reverse complement strand
GTGGCTGGTGTGGTTTTGGGGGAACGTTTCTTTCAAGCAGGGGGCTCGAGTTTGATAAACCTTCTGGGATTCGTGGCAGACCTAAGGATTCTTTCAAATTTCGCTGGGGAGAAAGACCCAATCCCACTGAAGGCTTGACTCTTAAAACTATAACTCGGGGAACCTCAGGAGGTGTAAAATCAAAATCTCGAGAGGGGGACGAGTTCATGCCCTCCTTCTATTGCCAGTTTCTGTTGACAGGGTTTTGCTGACCGAGTCCGCCAACAGTCATAAGTTGTCACCGGGTACCGGAGGTACCGGCCAACTCCGCCTGTAAAGGTTATCCGGGGGAAGTTAGATTCCCCAGGCCTTCAAGCACCTAGGTGTCCGGACACGACGATGCAGAGCCCGGTTGGGAGAAGTGACTATTCTCGAGGGGGATAGCTGGTTTCTTCAACTCGTTTTCTCTGGAGATTCAATGAGGTGAGGTTTCTCCTAGCATTCTACACTTAGCAAATAAAATGAAAAAAAGATCTTGCAGGGTTAGAAATACTTCATCTAACTATAATTATGTTTAAACGTTCAAGACATCAATAATGCTCTGATATACTACACTAAATACCGAAGAAATACACAACCGTCAGCTAGTATTTTATCAGTAGCAAGGGAAGAGAGGTCGTTAATCTACTTAACATATCAAAGCAGAAGACATAAAGAACATGAAACATAAAATACCATTAACTCAGAAGCATGAATGCCAACAACATCATTGCAAAGAATTATCCCTTCTTTATTAATGTATTTCCCAGCAAGCACTGGTGCGTGATACAATGGTGGCCCCAGGGGAGCGTCTAACTATTGAAAATGGGATAATGGAGCATTGAGCTCTGCAACTAGAATGGAAAAAATTGCCTTTCTATTACTGTGGACAGCCAAATCATCAATTTTGCCGACCCTTGGAAATGGGTCGGTCTGGCTATTTATACACATTCTCTTCTAACCCTAACCCTAACCCTATTTTACATTATGTTTCAATAAAATATAATATCTGGGGGCCGGTACTACCTGCGCCACCCTACAAAAAGACCTTGAGATAGAATAGGCCCAACATGCCAGAAGAATGAGACAAGAATATACGGTAGAAGAATCGGCCTCGAGAAGAGAGCCGGGAAGGACAAGGAAGAAAGTAGGTCCCCGGGGATCGAGGCTACATGCCTCATAAATGGGAAATGCGGTGCCCTGTCTCCAATGCGCCAGATTTACATCTGAAACGGTGCCTTGAAAAGACCATCTTGTCAGAAAATCAATTGTTGAGTCGACGCCCCCTTGATGTAGCCAACCACCTTCTGACAGCCTTTATTAACCGTTCGTGAAAGTGATCGGTCGGCCTCAGGGACCGGGACACGGATCACTTGAAAGAATACAAAATTTGGGATCTGAGACTCCGGGATCTGGGAGCCTACGTTCCAAAAAGAATGAAGAATACCAAAAGTTTGGGGTTTTCTTTCCGGCCCTAGGAAAAAAAACCTATGGTTGTTTGTTGTCGTTGAAAGCCTGGAGGAGGCGGGAGATGCCATCTTCATCGATATCCTTCAGGCCGGCCCTTCGGTACTTAGCCACCTCAATTTGTTCCCCTAGGTCCGAAACATTCTCCTTAAATTCATCGGCCATTTTTGCCGCGTCGTGGCCACTAAGCACCATACGAGTCAATCTCGTCATTTGAGCACCATCAATTCCCTCCGGGAATTGATATCGGGACTTCATTATTTCATCAAAACTCCCCAAAACTGAATCCTCTGGCGTGCATGTATCCGTACTGAGGGGGTCAGCCCCGGAAGTCTTCGTTACAAAAGACTTGTATAAATTGAAAGAATATTTTACTGCATTGACCTTCTCCTGTAGAGTCCCCACCAGTTGCTTGGTTACCTCCAATGTGAGGTCAGGTCTGGAGTGTTGGGTTCTCACGAAATCAAATGATTCGTCCCTAGAATTTCAGATTCAGAAACCATTTCCTCTCCCAGGCCGAGGAGTTCTTCAAGCTCTACCTTCCATGCTTGATAATTTTCAATATCACCCTCCCATATGTCAATGAGAGTCTCTGCCTGGTGCAGAACATGTCGGGCTGCATATATGTCTGGGAGGGTGGATATTAGGAAACACTAGGTGTTTCCTATTTGCAGAGCGACCCACTCGTCGAGTGCCTGAGCCTTTTTCTTCATTGTTCGCAGGGAGTCTATGTCGCTCTGTGGTAGTGGACCTTCAGATGTGGAAGTCTCCGGCGGGGCGACATTGATAGGTCGGGCCAGCTCAGTAAGCAACCCCATAAGGTTTGCATTTTTTTCCTTTTCTATTTTGAGCCTTTGGGCCTCTTTTTCATAGCGGGCCTCCACTGCCCTAGCCGCCTCCTTAAGCAGGTCCACCTCGCCCTATTTTCCCCTCTTCCCCAGCGATACCTCTGCAACATTGTAATCTCTGGGCTCTATGGTTGCTTCATCGGCGCCTGGGGGAGGTGTCGCCACAATGGCAACTGTTTCTCCGCCCGGCCCGGTTCGAAGAGTATGAACCGTCTAGGCTTTCTTGGCCTTTGGTGGGGCCTGGACCTGAGCCATCATTTCAGCTAGGGAGAGAGGAGTTCCGGGAGTGGACAGAGCCTTTCTTTTCCTACTTTCTACTAACCACCAAGGCGGCAGGGGCGGCTTATTCGCCAAAGTCTGTTCCCTCAGTTCTTTCCCAGTGACCTGTGGTTGTTCTTCCTTGGTAGTAAGGGCCTCATCCGTCCCTTTGCCTGTGTCTTCTCCTTTATAAGTAATATCTTCCCCAGCAACATCCATCTCCTCAGCCTTGTCCTCTGTATCTATTGCTTTGTCTGGACTTCTGTTGGCTTCTTCGGGGATTTCCTCTTCATGTTGCTCTTCTTGTTGCTCGGCATTTGTCGTCGGGGTTTCTTTTTCTGTCGGCACATCTCTTGGAAATAGTGGAGGTACTGGGCCGAGATTTAAAGTCTGGGCCGCGGTAATTACTTGCCCAAAGGTCGCTCCCGGGAGTGGCGCTTGGAACGTGGCGGCTGGTGTTACGGTTATTCCCGTAGGTCTGGTTCCCCTAACAGATGTCGTTTGTTCATATTGCCTTTGTTGGTCTACCCCCAGATTTTGCATCTTCAGAGCCTCAGAGGCGATCTCCGGCTCCGCTTCCCTTTCCTCTTCTATCTGTTCTTTTTGGTCCTGTGCAGGGCTTGTTTCGCAGCTTCCTATTCCGCGGCTGGGGCTTCTGCTTCCGTTTGTTTGGTGTCCCCCTGCAGGTTCTCGAACTCGTCGGTTGCAAAGACATCATCAAATTCCTCCTGCGAAGGGGGACTGGCCGGGACTTCGGTAGGCTCTGTTTCTCTTTTCAGCTCCAGGGAACTGGAAGAGAGGATCTCTACTTGTGGGGTTTGGAGCGTACCCAACCCCGGCTCTGCCTTAGGCTTTTGGTTAAGCCTCTTCTTTCTACGGGTAACTAAGGGTGGCCCCGCATCCCTTATCGTTGCTTGTTCTGTTGGATCCACCCCCGTCGCCTTTACCATTAAGGCTGCTAATGATGGGGAGGAAGGGGGACGAATTGGCCCAGCCATGAGTACTGGAGTGGCCAGCTGTGTGATTAACTTCTCCCTCATTTGTTGGGAGGCTGCCACTGACTGCTTTATTTGTTCTTTTATGGGGACTTCTTGCATAGGAGGGGTTGTATCTATTCTTTTTCCTTTATCCACTCCCTGCAAAGAAGTCCCAGCCCCCGGAGTTAATTTTGGTACTGGCTGGGCTGCTCGGCGGGCACTCCCGGGGCACACCTTCTTGAAGTAGGCATGACTTCGCTCGACCACCTCTCGGGTGAAGTCCTCAATTGTTGGCCCTTCCTAGGCATCCCAATTTACCGATGGGAGGGCCATTGTATCGATCCCCTTTGCTTTGTACTGGGGATCGATCGTGGGCCCGGCGTCTGAGAAGTTCTCTGGGAACCTCCGGAGCTTCAACCTTTCCATCATGTCTTCCATCATCCTGACATAGTGCTGGCTCCGCACCTCCACGTTGTCCTGGAAATCTTCCCAGAAATCCTCCATATGGTAGTGATGGGGCTCTGAAGCCCGGGGAAGTGCCACTGCAATCTTGCCGTGCGGATCAAAATTCTTTCGCGTTAAGTAGAACTCCTTGAGGTTGTAGCTTTTAAGTTCTTTATCCACAGTGTTTGGGTAACAAGTAGGGTTTCCCGGAGAAGCCGATGACCCTAATATAAGTGTGTAGTTGGAATTGGATGTAATAATGTCCATAGCTCTGGACCAAATTTATCGCCTCGGTGGATAGGCGGTATCCTACGTCCCGGGTGGGTGTGAGCAGGTGATAGTAAACGAACGCATCGTTTACTCGGAAAAAACTCGGGAAGCTGGCCTCCCATTGAACCTGCGGGAAATGGTCCCACGGTGCTTTTTGTCCCGGGCCAACCCCGAGCACGCCATCTGTAAGTAGCCCATGGGCGTGGGGCCTCTACTGCGCCAGAGCCCAGAAAACATAAGAAGTCATGTAAAATTTCTTTTTCCTGGCCAGTTGGAGGAACTGGGAGTCGACGTGGTTCAAAATTATAGCTGCCCAGTCGAAGTATCCTCCCTTGGTGGAGATGTCGAGGAGGAAGTAATACATCTATGGAGTGAATTCTCGGGCAGAGGGCTTCCCAAAGACCCGGGACAATGCTATCATTCCCATCTGAATGCTCTCTTTGAACTCGGACCTGGGAATTTCTATCTTCATCCTCTTAGGGTCCCTCTTCGGGACCTTGAGCCAGTGAATGTTCATGTATATCCGGGCGGCCTCCTCCAACTGCGTGAATTGGGCCAAGGCATCTGACCTTGTAAACACATAAGGCTTGTCAAAACGAGGGATCCCCAGACCGGCCTGGAATGTGTCAAGGTCGAGGGATACCAGAGTAGGGTACCCGGTGGGTTCTACGGCTGCGAGCATAACGGCCCGAACAGAAGAATTGTAATTGGCGGCCATTCTCAGAATAAGCTCCGGAGATTGTACAGAGCACGGGAAACAAGCCGCCTTAAGAATCCCTGAATCCCCGACATTGAAGGCCAGCTGATCTCCAGCCTGTCGCTGGATGTACATCATTTTCACTAAGGCCTGCATCTCGGGCCATGTCCCGACGCTAGTGTCGGTAATGAGTTTAACCTTAGACTCGATCTTTAAGCCCATGATAACACTCTCCTGTACAAACTTCATGGTTAGGGGCAACTTCTCCAGGGCCCTTTCTATTTTGGATTTAACAGCCACTCTAGTAGCCGTCGTGGAAGGTAGCTCTGGACTTTCGGGTGGTGAGGATGCAGATGCTTCAAACATGTTTGGAAGCGTACTCTGAAAACCTGCAAGGCAAAGCGACCATCAAAACGTATTAACAAATAAATACTCCGGGGTCTGGGAACTTACCACTGATGCCTGCTTTTCTTGAAAAGTTAGTTTCATTCAAAAATTTCAGAAAGTATATACATTATGAACTTAAGATTGACTGAACATCCGTGTCTGGGAATTTTATCGCATTTGGTAAGGACACGGGACGGATGATGGTAGGTGACCCGAAGCACGGGGAGGTAACCGTTGGTGGAGATGTGCAGAAGGCAAATCATCAAGCCCACGTGGGCACCACATGTATAGGTAATAAATAGGAGTTATGGAGATGACAGCGGGGCCAACTGTCCGAACACACGGAAAGTGCAGGCCACTTGGATGGATTTAAATGCGCGCATGGGACATAAATGAGGGCCAGGCTGGTTTTACAGAGGAGAGAGAAAACCACCTGTTTGAAACCGACCGGGAGCCGAGTTTTAAACAGGTGGTATTCTGCTCTGAAACGAACTTACGGGTAGAAAAATAGCGACACAGGCAACTTGACCATCTTGCTAAGATGTCTGAAAGGATATACATAAGATATACATAGGGGCTGAGGGATATATACACAGGGAACGGAAGGATATATAACATATATACACAAAAATTTACACACATACACCGCGGAATGACATCTGCGGGAAACTAGGCAAAGCATGAAATATACACAGCTTTCTACATTATTTACAAGCCAACCACACCTACATAGAGGTCGGACAACCCTCTGGCAGGGCCAACCCACCAACGGGCGGCAAAAATTAGAAAGACAAAATGAACGAAGCTGAAGGAAGCAAAGACAACAAAAACAGAGGGAAAACACACAGACGGACGAAAAATCGACGGAAGAAAAAAAAGGCACCAACCTAAGAACGCTGAAAGGAGAAGGAAAAAAGGTCACCACGGAAGCTCTGCAACAGCTACAGCTGCCAAACGATCACAACCCGCCACTACGAAGCACTCACAATCGCCTGAAAATGATGGAAGTATTTAGCACTGATTATCGTTAACTCTCTCTAAATCGCTCTGAAATTGCTGGAGTGCTCGAGTGTTTTAATCGCGGAAAATGTGAAAATGGCAGATAACTTCTATTTATACCCGCAGTAAAAAGGCAATCCACCTCCTTCCGGCAATCTCCGGACAGACAAACCTCCGGACCCAGGGCCCAGGGATTCCCCGCGACGATCACCTTAAGAACATCGTGGCAAAGAATCCCGGAGTCCGGAGTCCGGCTCCCAACAAAGAACAACCTCTGGGACCGGGGTCCTGGAGACGAGAAACCAACCAAACAAAACACGACAACGGGGAAAAAAACTTTGGAGAAATAAAACAAAAAGGGAAGGACGAGGCAAGAACCACAAGCAAAAGCAGCAAAAGAAAAAAGAAAAGAAGAAGAAAGAAAAAAGAAAAAAAAGCGGGACCCAACATTNCGGGGTCCTGGAGACGAGAAACCAACCAAACAAAACACGACAACGGGGAAAAAAACTTTGGAGAAATAAAACAAAAGGGGAAGGACGAGGCAAGAACCACAAGCAAAAGCAGCAAAAGAAAAAAGAAAAGAAGAAGAAAGAAAAAATAAAAAAAAGCGGGACCCAACATTTTGCACACAAAATGTAGGGACGAGGATGCAGGGCATAACAACTGCATGCTTAATAAAAGGATGAATGACTTGTTTGAATTGACAATTGATGATGATAATGTCTGAAATGAGAGGGGTGGGCTTTCTTGTATACCTCTCCTAATGAAATAATTTTAAATTTTTGAAGCAAGCTGACACATAGGAATTTCCGCTCCTGCAATTTGACCATTGGAGGGTCTAAAATTGGGCCCTTTTTGGCGGATCAAGGATGCCCAAGGTGCCCTTGACCAACCAATTAGGAATGGGTCAAGGACCAGCGACCATGAGATGGTAAAGTTGTCAAATTTGAGCCAATGCAACCTTAATCAAACATGATCGGGCATGGAAGGCTAGAAATGCTAAAATGAGGCCTATGTAAGCATGATAATGTATAGGGATATAATTTACGATGCTACAATATGTATAATGATAAATGACATTTGCATATGAATTATTCACTTAAGATCAAATCCAAAAAATACTAAGAGTATTTTATTATGCATGGACTTAAAGAAAAACAAATTTGTCTAGTTCAATCAGATGTTAATAATAAACTAAACTTAGGGTAAGAGATATTGGGTGTCAAATAAATCATGGTTTAACATTTATATACTTTATTTTAATGCTCATGTTATTTACTAAAGACAGGTAAGATCATTTCATGGGAGAGAATACCTATAGATTTTAACTTGATAACTATATGTCAATCTATACTTATGATCATTTATCTAAAATAGAAAAAACAAGGACTAACTGAGGGTAGGGTAAACCAAGAGTTTGATAACCAAATAATAATTTATATTTTGTTTTATACGTGTATTTCTCTAGTTAATTAATCGTCAAGAAGCTAAGAAAGAGAGAGTGAAGTTTTGAAACAATGAACCTCATTTATGTGATTAATAATTGAATGCTTGGCCAAAGTGATTTTATAGTTGTATATATTGTTAGTTCAATGTACCACAAGGTCCATGTTAGTTGGAAGTCATGTTAGCTAGAGTGTATCATGGGACTAGATGATCAACTACATGTGATAGGTTAAGGTGTGTACATATCCATATTTATACATGGTTCTCAAATTTATTCCTTCTATAAATGCTCTTATCTATTACCTTCTAATGGGAAGATGCACTAGATACTACCTACCCAATGACCATATTGCTTGCATTCAAAAGAGATAACTATTACTAACGGTGAAATAATTTGTAATATGTATATTGATGTATCTTGGAAAATTGGTAGGATAGTAGTCTTAGTCTATATAATATATTATTTATAAATTTGAACATGGTGATCTATGAAATGATGTAAAATCGGTATTCGTAACATGATATGAGAGTCTATATGTTTATTGATTTATTTTTTATAAATAAATCCAAAAAAGTTTTTTAAAAAATTGTATTATTAGATCAAAAATTATTTTTAATGAAATTATTATTTGAGTGTCACACTACAGAAATACAAATTAAGAAAAAACTCACAATAAAAAGAATTATGAATTATTGCAATAGTTATAAAATTTAGAAATTATGTCCTAGAAATTAAGATGAAACTATTAACAGGTAACTTAAATAATTGATGAAGGGTGCTCCCCTTATTAACACACACACACAAAACAAATCGAGAATAACGATTTGCAAAGACAAGAATTGGGCTTTCTATTATCCACCATGAAATTATAATATTCTGACATATAACATGCACATTCAAAAATGCAACATGCACAGCCACATGGGCATTTTATTACAATATTCTGCAAACCAGAGCCACCAGATGCATAACCCAGAACTGCCCTAGACAACCCTATGGGCCTTCAATATAGGCAATTTTAACTGCCCCAAGAAGATTCTAGAAATTAAACCCTAAAGTTTGAGGTCGACCCTCCCTAAGATATTATTATTCATTTTTATTACATTAGAATAGGCCCAAACAACTTCAGAACCCAAAAAGAACTTTTGAAGAAACTTTAACTTTTTCAAGTTCAGGTAGCGCAACTTTCGGAGACCATAACTCGTCACCCGTTGACCCGATGGGCCACCGTAACCCCATTTCGGAAATGTCACGAAGTGCTCTACAACATATATTTTGGGCAAGCTCTAGTTAGCCAAGGTTTTGACCCCATTCGGAGCCTCTAAAGCCTTCAAAACTGAGTTCGAAGTTTCTGTACCCTGTTGCCAATACCGAAAATATTCAACATCTAAAAAACTAGACTTGATCTGGCAATGAAACTTTATTGGCAGGCTGATACAACCAAAGCGACCCTCCAGGGAAGAAACTAGAACATTCTGAGCTCAAACGGAAAACTTACTAAAAATAGTAACTTTCCAGAAATAGCAACTCTACATAAAATGACCCTTATTGAAAAGAAACTAGAAAATATTTTTGGGTGATGCAAGATTGCTCTTACACCCAGGATGCTCCTGCATCAATAATGTATACTTGTGTACATCAATAACACATTTAAATATATATAACACAAATAGTTGGTAGATAGGAATGGAATATTGAAACTCGCAAAACTATGAAACTGTAAATAAATATGTTACACAACGATTTTGTGAAATATTATTAATTATTGTAAAATTTAAAATTGTTCTTTTAGGGCTAAAGCAAATGAAACAAAATTATAGAGGCAAATTTGAAGAATGTGAAAGAGAAGTTATCACTACGTAGACAAAATGAGAACCATAGAAATTAAAGTAAGATTACATTATTTATCTTTACTAAGACTAAAACTTTAATTTCTTTGTGAATGATATGTAATATTCATTTGTGAAGATTAATATTTAAAGCATGAAAATTAACAATTCTTATTATATTAGTTTTTTTTTAAATGATCAAACAAATTAATTATTTCTAATTTATGTTTATTAAGATTTCAAACAGGAAATGATTAAATAATTATTTAGCATCTAAGTAATTCAATAATAGATATATTCAATATTCTAATAATACATAATGGTAAATATATTAATAAAATAGAGCAGTGAAATTTTTTAATTAGCATATTCAATTCTAAAACTTATAAAATGTATAAAAATGCAAAAATAGCACTATAAGAATAACTTCAAAATGATACCATGATATCATTAGTTACATTATTTTTTCCTTAAAAACAAGGCTAATTTGATAATCAAATAAGTGTAGTTAATAAGATTGAAGTACATACAATATTAAAAACTTTTTAAAAATGAATAAAGCTTATGTTTACAACATATATATCAAATAAACATTATCGATGATAAAGTAGAACAACGTTATATATGTAATAACAAATATATTTCTTTTTTATTGTAGTATTGGAGCTAATGCTCAACTTCAAGGCCATGAATTTCATGATGTGAATATTTTATATGTAAAATCATTTAGTCTAAATCGACATATGTTCTTCCCAAAGCAAGATATTTATAGAATAAAGGTATCTAACCTTATAGTTGTCTTTCTATTACCACTATGCTAATAAGACCTATTTAATCACCCATTCTTTTTCGATAAATATATCTTGTTCTCCACCACAAAATGGATGATGCTAATGTTGCAAATATAGAAATACTTGCCAAAATAATGAAGGTAAGATTAAAACATGTGCTACCCTTGCACTTCCCTCCTCCTTGTTTAGCTGCCTCTATATCATAGAGATACCCTGCAACCCACACAGATAGAACATATAATACAATTGGATTCCCCATCACCATGACATTATATAATGTCCCAAAATGGTGTAGCCCAAATACATCAGATACAACAATGGAATTTAAACACCATATTGTTCCAAAAGAAAATCCTATGAAAATGGAACCTAAGTATAGAACTTGAGGAAAAGTGCCTGCTATTACTATAATAAAATACCCACAACACAATATGAATTGAGCTACTGCAAGAAATATTGGTCTTTCTACTCTAAATTTGGACAATAAATAATCAGATAAAGCTCCACTCCCAAAGCGACCTAAAAATTGACTTGCTGATATCAAAGTGACAAACATAGTGATGTCTTGTTGTGCATATCCAAGAGATGTTGCAACCTGGCTCATGTTGTTGATTGTCACTTCACCTGATACTATCGCAGCTGAAGAAGAAAACATGACTAGGAAAAAATCAATGTTGCAAATTGTTCTCCACAAAGAGCTATTAGCATACTCAATTATGGAATATTCTTCACAATTATTTGAATCTCCTTGAATAGTAAGTGACTCCAAAAGTATTTTGTTTACAGTTGAAGTTCTCTCATTATTGTTAGCTTTCCAAGCCACGTACAAGGGAATCGCTAAAATGAAAAGTGTAACAATGAATTTTGCTCGATCTACCTGTAAAACCTTAATCACTTAGTAAATAATATTGAATAAAATATCTTATGTAAATATCTATTTAACAAACCTTTATCTTATATTTTGAAAATGAATATACTTTTGAAACTATTAACTAGGAATGGTATAAAAATAATAATTAAAGGAATTAATATCTATTTTAATTATTTCAAAAGATGAAATTATAGGACAACAAAAAGTGGAATATAATAATATAAGTATGCTAAAAATAATAATTAAAGAGTCCATATATTTTTTAAAAACTAAAACATTGAAGTAAATAAAAATATAAAATAATTCTTCTAATAGTTCAAAACAAAGTTAAATAACTCTTGGATAAATGAAATGATCCTTTAATAAATAAAATAAAATCTTAATAAACTAATTTCAAAGTAAAATAAAATAACTCTTGAATAAATAAAACCATTACTTGAAAATGATATCTTTAACATATTTACATATTTTATAAAATATGTATGTTAGTTTTATAACAAGATTATTATTATTTTTAAATCTATAAAATTAAAATTTAATAAATATTTATTTTTTATATTAGAAGTAGCAAAAAAAGGGTGTTATCCCTTTACACTAATAGTCTAAAGGCAGCTCAAATGGGCTATCACCCAAACACTAATAGCACACTAACAATAGTTCTAGATCAAAATAAATAGAATAAGAGTATTTAGCAACAAGTATCAGTAAAACAATTATAAGTCTTAGCAACATATTAAAAAAAAACTAAAAGGACTAAAACCAACCACCTAGTGGCTAAGTCAGCACATTGCTCCAATCATTAGTGAGGAACTTAAGCATTTCCTCATAGTTTCCTTCCTTTTCAACATCCTTTCCTAGCACCTTCTTTTACATCAAGCACAGAAAGGTGGCCGAAGTTTTCATCACACAAGTTGAACCTGGATATGTTGATCATCATTTTCTTCGTCTCTAGCACCGTTTTCCTTAGGATCTCCAACTTTGACACCATAGTCTTAAAGTCTGCATAGTTACCTACACCACTCCCACACTAGGTGTATACTACTTATGGTAAAGCATCTTGAGTTAGGTCCACTAGTTTTATTTTCATACTATCAAAAATGTATGTGGTATTGGAGTTGATGAAAACTATCAACCCACAACTCCCAAGAATCACCTGCATGCAAACCTATCACAGAAAGATAGAAGCAAAAAAGCTATGGAGGCCAAAAATCACAGATTGATGGAAGAGGAAACATCTTGTGTAAATAATGGAGAAAAAACTCTTAATGCAATAACATCCTCAATTAATTAATAACCATCGAATTGAATAATTTACAAAGAGGGAATCCTTATAAAAGGATACCAAAACCCTAAACGGGAAACCCTAAAG